>JARPRG010000277.1:1052024-1076808 GCA_031001745.1 Hartigia nigra
CTTTTATAAAAATATAATAACTCTCCAACATTTTTCATACTGACATTTTTTTATGGGAGCAAATTAATTCACGATTACATCCTTGAGCCAGTAGCTACAAATACGTGCGATGTTGGCGATTTAATGGGTTTATTAGAATCAACTCTTTAAACCTCGAATAAATTATTTCGTAGAAAATATCCACGACGCTTTTTCAAATCCTTGAGGAACATAAGCTTTTTTCCGTGAACGCACTTCAATTTCAATATATTCCAATTTATCGGTACCTCTCAGCTCAAATCTCAAGGGTCCGAACTGTCTTTTCGGGTGACTCAAGGAAAGTGGATCGCGAGACGTAGGAGGAGTATTAAGAGTTGGACGCTGCTTCTGTTACAGAGGGGTTGAAAATCTTCGAAAGACATAAAATTTGCCAAAGTTCCTCTTTCGTGATAGTTCGAAGGAAGGAAATCACTCGTGGTCCCCAGTTGGTTCTCATCCTGGACTGATTAAAATCCTCCGTTTTCCCTTTGCACTCCTACTTTACCTTCGGTAATTTCGTAATGCTCCCACAGCCGCTTTCGTGATCCCAAGCTTGCAAAGAATCTTAATTATCCCTAGAGTATGGGTTCTTTGTCCGTAAAAAAAAAAATCGGTCTTAAACCAGAAAAAATGTTAGAACGTGATTGGCATGTTTGGCACGTGCTGAAACTATTTGTCATTCTTATAATGTTAGGTTATAATGAAAAGTATATGGTGATTCTAGTCGTAGAACGGACGGTAGCGTGGAGTAGCAATTTAAGTAATACACAATTCCAATTATTTATTCCAATGAACGATGACGAAATGACCGATGATACCATGGGTCTTCCGGGTTTAAAAGTATTGATTATTTATTATTATAGATATATCAGCTATTATTGATATTATTATAATGAAAGGCGTGACAGACGGGACATTTAATATTAATATTCAAATTAGATATAGTTCTCTATTTCTGTACGTGCTAGATATTCATTTTTATATCCATTAGAAACTCGTTTGATACGTGGGCTTGTAGGTTGTCTTTTTGCAAGAAAAAACCAATATTGATCTCTAAACAGTCAGCCATTGGTACATGGTGTATGCAGATAGAAAGTATTTTTACGTATAACGCAATTATCAATATCAATGGTGGTGTTAAAAACTATGTAACAGTGTTTTCCTCTTTGATACAAAAATATTATTAAAAAATAAAATAAATATAACATATTATAGATATACGTACTTAACCAAAAAGTCGAGTTGAATATGAGATTTAATAAAATGGTTAAAAAATAATTGACCATTGGAAAATCCTCCTTGTACACATATACGTCACATTAATCCTCACAGTAGTCTATCCCAATTAATTCAATTAATTGAAGAAATAAATTGTCCAACGTTAATTCCTGATTGTGTTACATATTAAAATGCAAATTCCCATGATAAAGAGACAAAGCTCATTGTAACGGGAATGGATTTATTTTTACAGCCAAATAAATCTCAAAATGCATTTTAATTCTCTATAACAGTTCTCGTTTGTGTCAGGTATTTTGATTTTTACCTATTTTCTGATCCCCCACCCTTCGTTATTCCTGTAAGTTTCTCAAAAGCAATTTTTTTCTTCGATAAGTCACTCCACAAAATTTCTTCAAAATATACAAAAATCGTATACGTCACGTGTCTAGAGATTCCTACCACCTGGATGCATCTTTCAAAAAGCAACTGACTAGCCCGTCATTGCTTATGCTTTGTTGACGATTAAAATGTTAATAAAAATACCAATAGACCAGCCTGTTATGATAAATCATCCTTGACAACAGGTTTGTTAGAAATTAAATGATAAGAAACGGTTAGTGTCGGTCCATTACCAAGAAATGAGATGTCTAGGGTATTCTGAATGCAGCCATAGGGATGGGCAAAGCGTATAGCAGGAGCTTTATTGTTCGACTAAACTGCCAGCAATAAAAGCACACTGACAACAATAGCATACGCCGATTCAAAGCTGCCAACGTAGTAGGTAGCGACCACCTTACACCTGTCATCTGCCACCGTCCTGCAATATTCTCCCCATCACCCAATGACTTATCCTTTAAAGATATAGTTTAATCCTTTTCTTCATATACCTCAGCGTATAATACCTCTTCATTTTTATCCAAGACATTTCGGCAGTCAGGGATAAACTTGACAAGAGTTACGCAATCTTTCATAAAGAAGAAAATACATTATACGAAACACAGCTCGGGGTAATTTACATTTCTGATTTTATTCAATGTAAGGAGATAAATAACGTTAGCGATATAACGTTCACTAATTTCCATAAAATCCGTGAATTATTAAAAACGTCGTAGGCGACTGCAACTCGTTCTGCATTTGAAATATGAACAGGATTTTTTATAATGCATCTAGCTGTCCATTTGATCTTCACTCAGGTACCTACTACGGCTATGTACAAGGAATCTGAAGCCAGGATGCAAATGAGACACTTTTCTGTATTAAAGCGTCTGGAGATACTACACTCCAACTGGATGTGGTATAGTACCGATGTTAACCGTACAATACTTTTGGAGTATCAGTGCAGGATAGGCGTCACGACGCCATTCTTCATAAGCAAAACGCTTTAATATAAAATGCTTCGCACATTTTGTTATTATCTAAGATAAATCCTGAAGGACTCCTATCGCTAAAACATCTACGCTGTTGGAATTCTCAAGCATTCAGGAGCTGAAAAAGAGATCTGCACTAGGGTAGGTAGGGTAGGTTGGGTTAGGTAGACGTCTTATCCACAGTATCCACCCTCGCGATCTCTCGTAAAAATCTCAAGAAGGCGGCATCTTACTCGTGATAAATTGTCGCGCAGCGTCCATGAACATTCGTTAGCACTAGATTTTACGGTCCACTCGGTAGATCTGGTTTATTCGCGACCCTACATCCTTCTCTTTCTTTATTGTCAGTCTGGCAACCATGACGTTGGTTACCGATATTTCAGAAGATCGAAATCAATGATTTAACAAATTTTTAATTTCGATTACGTCGTTATGTAGCTTCATGAATAACCACAGGAATATTCTATAAATATATCTCTACTAAAAATCATCATAATGATATTTTTTAGTATCTCTTAAAAAATGTCACAGACTCCTAACACTCTTCATCTTTATCTTACACCATCCTAATACCCAATGGTACTTGCTAACCTTGGCAACTCCCATGGAAGAAACTTTGAAAACATCGCCATGAACTTTCTACCCAAGGAGACTTTCGGATAGCTACTTATTACCTGAAGTTTGATGCAAGTTTTCGTATAAAAAGTTGATCGGCTGAAACTCTTTTGGATAATTTGGAAAATGAATAAAAAAAGGGAAAATCTGAGGTCTATACTTTTAACTTATAATAAGATAATATGTATGTATGTTTTTATATATATATAAGCTATTTCACTTGATACCAATTTAAACCTTGAGTAATCTTACATACCACACTGTACGCGTATATAGAGAATAAATTGTACACGGACTTTCACCTGAATAAAAATTTTATTTCTTATCGTTATTTCACTTTCTTTTGATTCTTCAATCAGCTCGTAACACGCGAATGGCTCTGAGGTCGGTAGAATACTCAAGCACCGATTCAAAGATACGATTAGACTCTATTTCCCTATATTTAGCGTCGCGACGGTTTCGTGTCGTCCAATGAAGACACATAGCTCTATATGCATGTAATAATGCTATTTAAACTCCCCCCCCCCCCCCGTATTTCCGTATATGAGATCAAACTTTAAATTACGTCGACTATACGTCTTATACGTATTTGGCGACGTGACTTCAATTAATACCGAAACCCGAGATCGGCATCGCCAGATAAATATTTCTCGGCGTTGAGTTATGGCTGCGCGTTAACACGCAATTATTGTCGGGCGTACCTTGGATCTGACGTGAAATCACTACAATAGCATCGACAAGACAATAGAACCGCGCCAGCCTATTGTTACCTACAGGGGCAGCTCACGATACGATAATAGAGCATCGTCATGATTATCCGTCTATTCATCAAGGAATCTCAAACTGATCAACAATTTTAAATCGATCCACCACCTGTTTGCGAATAATAATAATTAATCTAATTGCGTTAAACTTCTTTACATTTTCAGAAATGCTATTTCGCGAATCTAGCAATCAAGAAATTTTTCTTGAAAAATATTACGAATTCCGTCTACGTATATCGTACTGGAATAATGCAACTGCAGCTGTGGAAATGCAGCTGCAGCTGTCAATCTACGATTCAGTATGTATGTATATATACTATAAATCGTAGTGAGCTGTTATCGTTATTTCGACAGGCCACAGACCATGTACATATAGAGACGCACGTTATCTAACGCATTAACGTTAACAATGCATTGGAAACGCTACGAAATTCGCTCGATTTATATACGAGTAAATGACGCGATGATAGATCAATTGAAATTGATTCTGTTCATCCCTCTAATTTCGCTCAGTCTGTACCATATCTCCTAATGCGTCCACCTACTCTAATGCATCCGCTTAATAATGCCAATTGATCGGGATTGGCGTTAATAAAATTTCTGAAGTTTCCCAGGTGAAATTTCGAGGCGCATTGAAAACCATTCATTGTTTTGTAAATGTTTTTCCTGAAAAATCATATCTGCTAACTGATTCACACTGGCATGAATTCATTCGCTTCTAAGTTTTATTTCTTGCACTTATCGATTGTGCTCGGTCGATTATCCCCCTGCTTCTTTGTGTTAGATGATTCTTGAATTTTCCATCACATTTTTCCTACCTATCCAGTCAATCGTTTTCATTCATCCAGCAATCATCGGATGCATTGACAGAATCGATTTATGGTGTTTTACGAAGGAGTGAGAGTGAACGCTGTATTATGTATGCAATTTAAAAACGCGTGAATGCATAACGCATAAGTGCAGTATTACGCGTTTCTGTACACTTGCGCAAAGAAACCTGTTGCACATGGTAAACAGGACTGTCCTGTGATATTTCGCAGATGCATTGCGGAATGGAATAAAATGCGTGCCAAATGCGTAAGGCGCAATCAAATCACGTGATCAAAAAGTCATAGAAGTTGCATGATAATACCTAGAAACATAATTAACATAGCATAATAATTATACAAAGTGCATAGTCACAGCTTGTCAATTATTTCCTAATAGTGAAAATAAAATAACAAGTTCAAGGTCAGATTCATTGATTTTAATATTCACTCCGACCAATCCAAGCAGATACATATAATCAAAACAATTCATTTGTACCCTAACATAATGCCAATTCAAATCACGTTCATGTCCTTGATGATTGAAAAATTAAAAAAAATCTGCCCAAAAATTTCGAAACGGATCTGGTCAATATAAAGTCCAAATCCTAAGTTGAAGAGCTCCAATGGAATTATCAGATCCCAAAGTTACCAGTAGATCATGCGGTCCAGAGAATCCTAACCTGGTTGTTCCCTGGCTCGCCTTGGAATCGGTCCCGGTTATCCTTTAATCCAGGATCAGCTCGACACTTTAATCCTGTGATTAGACTCTTATCCTTTGATTTCTTCCGACGTTTCTAACGACCTCGACTCTGCTTTAATTCCAAGGCGACGCTAACCAACCATAAAGACCCTGGTCAATTTCTAGTCCTTTTATACCTAACCTGACTACGCTTGCTGTATGTAATAAATAATATCATAGGTTATTTAATGTGTCATACACAATCTTCTCACGGTAGAAATTTAAACCGATCGAATTTATCTATCTACCGAGACAAGACTCAACAATACGTTGTGTCAGTTCAAAGGCCGACTGCTTCCCATGCTGCTAGATATAAGTTCTCAGCCCGGTAGTCACGATCTATGCCAATCTTTGGTATAGTATAAATATCTACTATACTTATATAGTGTTACGCTCGCGTGGTACCTACTCTTAGCTGAGTATATTATGCATGAGGGTAGGGTACACATCACACTGGCTATCTACCTTTTGAAACTAGGAAGATCGTATGTACTACCTCAATAGTGTATGAAAACTTCTTGTTTTTATTAGGTATATGAATTGTGTAAGATTCCAGTCCTTGCGTAATATTTATTAAATTTCTTTTGTCTTTACAAAACTTGCAGTACGAAGAACCGTCAATGTGATCGTCTTCTAATGAAAATTATATTGAGAGGTAATTTTTACGACCTGAACTGGTACTATAGCAATTAGAGTACGCGATAAAAAAAAAAGTACTAAAAAGTAACTAGGTTTAGTTAAGATAGAATTAACTTGGAGATTTTGTATTTGGATGTCCGAATGGTAGGTGTACGAGGTTGAATCAATCTAATGCATAATTGAATTGCCTGTGATTATTTATGACGAGTGAAAGGCTGTCTTCTTTAGTCATTGTAAAAGAAAACAAAGCACTGAACACTTTTCCACAAGTATTACAAGGCCATTCGACCTCTGCTGCCCATCCCCATAGTAGACGTCTTGTGAAAGGACGCGTGGCTTCTGTCGTGGTGAACAATAGAAACTGCAGACTTGCGCAATTCCACTGAGTTATGTCTCGTCCTCACCTCCCAGGCAAGTCTCCAGGACAAACAAAGAGAAAGAGGATTACCAGAAAATGGAAGAATTCTGTTATTATATCTTGAAAATCAGAATATCCAAGAATCTTCAGTTAATACTTTTAAATTGAATTCAGGACGTTCCTGTATATTGAAAAAGTTAAGAATCCAGTCTGGAAACCAACAGGCAGACATCTTGTTAATTTTTTTGCTTTCCAATGCACGAAACTTGTACATGTAACTTGTGCATAACTACTGTTAGGTAAGGCACCTAGTACCTACACAGATATGAAGAACTCTAAGGGTGAGTTTGTCCGATTTCACCTCTAGCGTCTTCTAGATGCATGAATAAATCATGTCTGGCAACGTTGGAAAAGCGCCTTTAACTTCGTACGAGATGTTACCTAAGGCCTTCGTCCAGCCTCTCTCTTACGCGCAAACGACATATATCTGTCTCTGTCTTGCTCATGTAAAAGCGGCACGTCGCGAGCGAGAACGGGTTAACAAAAGTTTTCGTAACGTATTTCAGGCGGACCAAGAAACGCTTTCCAGTCTTACGGATTTCAGAAGGGTTGTCGGAGGGGGCTGTTACTGGCACAGGGAGAAGAGCTTCTTCGTGCATCCGAGAGTTTCTAGGTTTTCTAGAAGGTGCCACTAGATTGAAGAGAATGGGATACTTGCAGGTCTTAACTTTCTCGTGCAAGATGGCAACCTACAAGGACAGCTTGCAGTACCTCACAAGTTTTAAGGGTGCTGTGCGTGATAAGCATGTCTTATAGCTACTGGCAGTTACTTCGAGCTTCCGAAAAGCCCTTGCTGCTGGTATCTCGCTTCACGTACTTATTTTTACTCGTTTTGGTTGCCTTCAAGTTATTCTGCTAACCTCGAATTCAGACGGGTGGTTCGACGAACAAGGACTACCTCACTTGTTTACAAGTTTAAGAGTGGGTTTTAGGTAATATGCAAAAAAAAATGTGGTAGACGATGAGTGGTTCAGCTCTAGAAGTACAGGGGTAGCTAGAAAACATGAGGCAATATATTCTACAAGGTACCTGCCTACTACTAGCAAGAACCTTGCACTTACCCGGTGCCCTCTCACCCCCTCGAGCACTTGAGGTCTCTAAAGCTTCCGGGATCCAACCGCAAGATCCGGGGAACCGTATAGCGACGATATTAAATAGTTTTTACTATTGGCACTCTAAGTACTTAGAAGTAGTACTAGGTCATACTGGGTAGTATAATAATACATATGCTCAGTAATTACTTGGAAAGTATTATTTATGTACTACATAAGCAGTACAGTATTGTTCAAAAATTGTTGAAGTGCCCTCGTCACTCTATATCTATGTACTTTCGACCCTCCTTATCGGAAGTTCTCAAAATATATAGATATTTCGATGTTTTAAAAGAGTTTGAAAGTTTTAGCTTAAACCATCTGATAGGGCCTGCGATGATCTTGCTAGCAATCACTCTTTCTTGGAAACTTAAAATCTCGAAGATCTCGCCACCAAAGTCAAATCAATTCACCGACCTTTTTCTTGACCCCCCAGGGACGACCATACACTTTTTTGGAAGTTGAATTATGCGGATGAGAAAGCCTACCATTTTTCAGGCTAAAAGGGTCTTTCAATTCAGTACTACTTTTGACCAGAGGGTTTACAATCCCTGTCTGCAGATCATGCGTCCAGATATATTTCCTTGGAGATTCTTATTCGCTTATACCTTTTATTACCGATCATCTCCCGATACTGTATTTTAAATCGTATAGATACTCAGTATAATTGATTCAGAAAAGAGATACAATAAAGGATAATGGAAATAAGAAGAAACAAAGGAGAGAGCGAAGGAAGTCTTTTCCGAAGGAAATAAAAATAATAAAAATTATCTCGGTCCCTTAACGAACGAAAGAAAATACTTTCCACTAATTAAATTTACCAGAATTCATAGGCGTGCAGAATGCTGTTACAAGTTTCTTCGTTAAGTATATAATGCCTGGAAATTTTCAAAGAAGAAAACTTTTTCAGAATCGAAGACGCGACGGAAACAATTCTCATGGGCTTGTATCTGTAGATAATGCCTGGGAGTTACCATACACAATAATAAACGCGAAAAATTTAAACTTCCCAAGTTTACCAATAATAGATGTATATTCCCCTAGACCTGTCCCCGGATAACGATATATCCAGCGATCGAATTGAACTTTTCTTGCGATATGACGTCATTTGAATTTCATATTATCACTTTCTTCTAGTTTCTTTTATATATACATATATACGTAGGATATTTCGGGATAGAAAGTTTGCCAAAAAGGCTTCGCACTTCTCTTTCGAAAAACGATCAAAGTCTGACACGTGAAATCATCAAAGTTTCTTCCTATCAATTTAACCGCTCGGAATATAACGGACCTTTTTCGTAAAGTTGGCCAACCTGTTGCTTCGCTGCTTGCGTCGAAATCGTGGTCAATTTGCGCCCTTGAAAAGTTTTTCTTGAAAAGTACATCGTGGTGCATTTATATGCTTATTATGCAATAGAAATTTCCACGGGTGTATATTTGCTGTATGTATATAAACCCAGGACAAAACGTAGGTGACACCCTCGACACCTTAAACCGAACTCTTGACTTCCGGTACGAGTTGAATTTCGTGGGTCCCTTAGCAAAATTAATTAGAACCCTGTGTTAATTAAGCCCCCGAGATACCGAAGGAGCTTGTTCCTGCAACTGTTGCTGTTGAAGTAGGCGCGATAATAACCAGACGATTCTAAAGGGGTGACAAGCGTCGCGACGCTGGTTAATACGTTTTGAAATTTCCTGTATAATCTGCACTCCTTGAAATGTACCCTGTCTTTTTTTAACTATTTGCAGTTCATTATCCTACAATATATTATTTCACTTATATATTTCCTCTACATTGTGCAATACGTCTGTCACAATAACGATTTGAAATAAATAATTGAATTATACCCTGACCCACTTTATACATAATTTTCAATATTTGTCTCTTATTGGCTGACATTCAATTTCCTGGAATTTCATCCGCGCTCAATATATGTATACTGTCAATAATAATTTTGTGTATTATTGATTTATTGATTTTTTATTATTTCAATTTTAAAAGAACTTGCAGCTACATGCTAAACGTAAAATCAATACGAATATACTTCCTCTCTGATTTCTCCACGAGGATAACAAAGATACTAGAGTTAAAGAGAAACATGAAGACTTAATGTCGCCATAAGCTCTGAAAGCTCGCCCGCTTGGCTCTTGCAACATATAAATTAAATTTGTCTCCTGGCAATTTGAAATTCCATAGTACGTCGGTTGTCCCAGTGCATACGAAATAGCGTCGCGACGATGTACCCGCGCTACGTAATCTCGAATTGAAATTAGGAAAGTTAAGAGCTTTGTTTCCAGCATGGCAGAAGCTCTTGCAATAAGCATGTAGAAGTTAGAGTGCCACGGAATTGAAAGGGTTGTACGTCATTCGATTTTTTTATTTAGTAACAAAACAACGCTTGAAACCAGTCATAAAAATATAATAAATCATTCTAATTAATAAAAAAAAAAACATTTCATAATCCATGACGATCATTAAAATCCTGCGATTTTTAGCAAAGTCGAATTAATAATTTATCGTGAAAGTCATAAAACGACAATAACCTCTCAGATGACTTTATTGAATCTCAATGATAACCTGCAAAATGGTTCAAATGGCTTTCCCTTCTCCATTCCCAATGGTACTGAAAATCACTTCACCAAGAACAAAGATACTATTGGAATAAGATGGCCGCCCCGGGCGATTTAAAGGATGGAATTGTCTTCTAGAAATCCAAAAGGAATTCACTCGAATGATTTGATAAAATTAAGACTTTCATTGCACTCAAATGTTTCCCTATTACCGAATACGTATACATGCTCCAATTAGAGTAGCTAAAATAATTAGACTACTGAAGTGAGCCCTTAGACACAGAATTAATTCTCTAAACCCACTACGTGCAGTTCTATGAAAACTATAATACCTATCGACACCAACCACATGGATTCATCCATAGAATCCCAGTAGATGGCACAATAGATAAATCAATACCAACACAATCGATTTTCCATCGATCTCTTGACATTTTAATCTAATCTCTATTTGGTTAATCAAAAGAAGTGAAGCATCCTCCTTGAAATACCACACAGCATCCCGCCCTTCTCTTTTTTTCTTTCCCTACAAAAATACAAAGGGTGACTGGTTCAGTGCCTCTGCTGCCTTAGAGGGTTGATGAAGTACCAGGAAGATCAAGTGAGTCCCCATTTCAGGTTCTAGTAAATCTGCCGAATCCACTAGGGTATTTCCCTAGTTACTCTCGTGAGTTCCACACCTCTCTCTTTTTTTTTATTTAATTTACAGCTTCGACCTCTGGGATCATTAGCCAATCCACACCTCTTTGTTTTTGTTGATACCATACGTATATGAATATATATGGTATCTTATATAACAATAGATAAATTATATATGTGATATATCTATGATGAAGATAATATATATTATATCTGTGATGAATTCTCAGGAGTGAATAATGTAAAAATTCTATCTATACAAATCCCATACAAGCTTTCTTCTTCCTGTCGCTTCAGTGGCGGCATGAACTCAGCCTATTTTATCATGAATGCTCGCACCGGAAATATTAGCCCCGTCCTTATATCCACTTTATTATCTCCAAGGGTAAGGAATGACAGATCCATCCCACCAGGACGTACCATGCTCCAAATCCGCTTTTGTAATCTTTCAGGATTCACTGGTATATCAGCACAGGAAAGTTTCACAAGCGGATACGTATCTGCTTATACCGTACGTCCCATCCCGATGTAGGACACTTGAAGTTGCTGCTACTTTTGTGACACATGTCGAAACTGTCAAAGTATTTCACTGCCTACCGATATCGCTAGATTTTGGCGCGAAAATAAGAAAGGGCGGGTGGAAGGAGTTCGATCTCTAACGGAGCAACTTCAGGTGTCCTACATGAAATGGGATATCCGGTATATACTGTATTCAAATATTCGTATCTTATTCCTGATTTATACGACGTAAAAGACTCTTGGTAAATTTAAAGAGCATCCTTTAAAAAGGCATGACCTGAGTACTATAGTACTTACTACTTAGTATAATACTATAGTATTATACTTTAGAGCGTATAGTAGAGATTTACCAAGGACTCCTTTAGTCGTATGGTATTATAGTACTTAGATTTCGTGATATTCAAATGGATGCGTTTTATACTTATAGCTATACTCTACTCTCTGCACGTTCCTTATTTGTATGCGGACAGTATAAGCGAAGTCCCTTTGATCTTTTAGACAAATGAAAAAAATTCTTACAATGACTTATCACAACGTATACTGTACCAGTCGCAACTTACTGTTGATCCTTGAAGTATAAGTATAAATTTTTCAAGGATTGTATTAAGTACGAGATTAAAATTGCATCTATCGTATTGACGTGTATCAAACTTTCTCATATAGACTTTACATGTTTCTGATACGGATGTAGCAGCCTAATGTGATAAGTACTGTATATATCCAGAGTGTGATTTGTTGATTTTACGATGGCACTTCCTTTTAAAAGCGTCTCTAAAAGCCTTCACGTATTTGCGAAAGCACTTCGCATTTATGTCGCGCGACTAAAATCACGGCGAACTCGCAAGAGGCGAGAAAAAGTCTGACAACATTGACGACGAAGAATAGAATAGATGAAACTGTCATACAACGAGGCGGGACAATAGAATAGAATAGAGGCTGAAGAAGAATGTAAATTTTGTATTTAAACTGCAACACTTTACAGTCGCGATCATTAATTTTATACGTTTTTTTTTTTAATAAAGAAGTTTCTAACAAAAATTATACCACAAAGTATCAGACATTTTTTCAAATTTCCTGCTACCAGTGGTACATTGTAACTTGACAGTTGACCTAATTGCAAATATTATTGTCTATCCTCTTAAATAATTTTTGCACAAATTTTATCGTGGTATTCGGAATCCGCGACGCGAATATTATTTGCACCAGCGTCCTTAAATCTTGTTTGACAACCACTTGCAAAAATATTGATAGAAAGTCGTAGGATAATGAATCCACTTCAAGTACTCCTCCTAGGAGAGATAGAGTAAAGGCGGATGAAGTTAAGGGTAGCAACTATAGAATGAAGTAATCGAGTGAGCAACTAACTACGAAGGTACGTAAGGAAAGAATAAGTAAGTAAGTAAGGATGGAAGTAAGGAAGTAAAGATGGCAGATCCTGTAAAAGCCCAAGGGACCGTAACTGATATTTTACTCGCGTAAAGTTCATGATTGGCATGCTGCTAGACATGGCAAGATAGCGAAAGAGGGGTTGTCACTTGGTGTCGGAAACATCCCCTCGTGTGTACAACCCCCAACACTTTCTCAACTCCATGACTTAACCGACTGGCGTAACACGACCTTTTGGGAAAACTAGACACGGGGCAGCAAGTGACGCTATTATTAGGATCTTAAGGTTTGCTCGAAAACATAACAGAGTGTACCTACAGAGTATACCTACTCTGAACCACTTTAAAAGCCTATCTTCTATACTCAGTGAATAAGTATAGAGAGTCTCACTGCAGTTACCGATATTTCAAAACAGGTATAATAATGCAAAGCGGGATAAATACGTATTTCTGAAGCTTACGTAATATTTGTTGATATCCATTTCAATGCACAAACATGAACTTCAACTCTGCGCCTTATACAACGTACAGATACACGAAGGGTGTAATGGTTTGGCGCCTTCGATGATTTCACGTGTTATGTATATACTAATAGGTTTCGTCCGTTTATATACGTATTTGGAAGATACTATTTGACTAATTATATCCGGTAATGAATCCATGTGATTTCGCCTCATTACTAGAGAGCTATTAATCATTCCTCTGTGCTATACAAGATCAAAGTTAGGTTGCGTCGGTTTGCCATGCATGTTTGACATGTTCTAAAGCGGTCAGGATATATTAAGTACAGGATCGAAGAGTGTACATGTATACACGATGACAATATTATTGTGAAATGAACAGAAAAAAAAATAAATAAATAAAAAGAGACCATAAAAATCCAAGTGTAAAACCAATGCAAGTTCTTGTGAAAACTCTTCAAGACTATTTACCACAGTAATACTCACCACTTGAAAATGCTTGCGTTCTCGTAAAAGTTTTACGGACGAAAGTTTTTCTTTCGAAATGACGCGACGATTAATGAAGTTTCTCACTGAGACGTAGAAACGCTTGATTGGTGCTTTTCGAGAATCGACGATATTTCTGGGAAGTAAATTTCCGTAAGTCATTTTATCGTGGAAAGGCCTTATTAGAATAAATCAGATTCATTGAGTTTGCAAGCTCGATGTTGACTACGATTTCTCTTAGTTGGCGATGGTTGTCGTCGTACGAACGGTGGCGCCACGCTGCGTCGGTGGGAGGAAGTATTTCATATTTGACTTGCAAAATCCGCATCAGCCAAGCTTTGCTTGCAAAAATAGAAAGGAAAAAGAGTGAAGAGAGAGTGAGAAAGTGCAAAAAAAAAAGTGAAAGAAAACAAGAAAGGGCGAACGAAAGAAAAGACATTAGGCGAAAAAGAATTATATATCGTTTACGTGGGATTGGGTTGGGTTAGTTCAGACGCTACCTCGAACAGCCGCAAAGCGATGAATTTTCTTCGACAAGCACAAGAAGAAAACTGCAGTTCCATTTTCACGCCACGAATACCTCGCAGCCGTCGACCTCTATACGGATTCGTGACGCTGTCTAGTATAAAAACTTGGAAACTTTACCCATAATCCGTAAAGTTCCTTATTCTTGCCTCGTTACTTCGCCATTTTTGATCCAACGAGCAGCCTTCGATCCCTCGATCCATGAACTTTACAACTAAGCTAGACATGCATCTACCTTACAAGTCTTTTAACTCCAGGGATCCTCGTCTTAGTCATTACCTCCATATTCCTTTATTTTCTTATATTACTGAATCCTACAAAAATGGAGAAATGCATCCATTTCAGTGGAAACACAAATCGCAATGTAATCAGGTCAACTAATGTAGGTACATAAGTGAATTATATACCTTAATATATATAGTATATATATATTGTATACAGTCACTATATACACGAATCCACAAATATGTATCTTGGGTTATCTGCGCATACGCCACACTGCTGGATTCACATCACCACGTACTTTCAAATAGAATGGTACTCGCTCGATATCTTCGTGCCTTAGCTTTTTCTTATTTTGCGTACTTATGTAGGCCAACCCCTCTTGAGTTCCTTCGACTGAAGCATCCCTCCTAGTCACTACCCAGCCCGACTTTACGACCTCTCAAAAGCTTCGCGTACGACCTACGCCCCACGTTCGTGTCTTCGACGAAAGTTGCAATGGTGTCGGATTGATTGACAGTACTTTCTATGCGCGTTATATCGTCGATATAGAAAATGAATAAAAGTATAGCGCGTCCTGGTTTAATAAACTTTCGCCTATAGATAGTAGGAGGGGCCCATTTCATTCTTCCACGTCCTTTTTCAAAACTTTTTCAATTCGATATACCTCCCTGCCCTTTTTATTGATCTGATTCTTTTTCTTCGTTTATCTGTTCGCCATTTCTTTTCTCCATTGTCTTCCCTTATCTCTCGTTCTCTTGTACTAGCGAATTCCAGGGTAAATAAATGACGCCCCCACGTATAACCTTACAAAAGTATATACCTATAGCTGTTCAATTTACTGTTCTATTTTTTCAACGGTATTTTTTCAGATACTTTACGTAGGCGTCAAAAATTTAATGACGGTACAGATATAGATTGAAGTTGAAGGCTCTCGGGAATCATCATGTAATTCAATACTGAATGTTTCAAGAGTCGTATAAATATATTTAAATTTTTTTTTAACGCCGTTCTAAATTCAGATTTTATATTTTCATTCGTCCACGGTGCAGTAAAATGTTACCATAAATTCTAATTACAAGGATGACCCTTATGAGAATGAAAAATGCAAATAAATATAAATTTTCATAACGAAACACCAAGAAAGCATTAATCACTTCGGTGAAACAATCTAATTAACGGAAGATGCAATTACCGTCACTCGATATGGTTATGGCGAATACCCAGAAACGTAATAACGTGAAATTGCACTCCCGGTACAGTAGAGACAAATAGGAAAATTATCACCGCAGAAAATTCGTACTTCATATAATCCGCTTGGCAATCGAAATGGCATTGGCATTAACGAATATAAATTCCAATTGCACGAGAGGACGAAAGTTTCGAACGCGTTGCATTTTCATCCCAGCGCGTGAAACGCATCAAATTGAATGCGTTTAATCGACAGCGGATACTCGAGCCACGAGCTGCACACGTCATCGGATCGTCACAGAATCATTTACGAATCATTATTTTTTCCTGTGGACAGCGTGAATTGGTGAATTAATGACCGAATGAAAAAATTAATTCAGACCTCGGAAAATTACGTTCGCATGGCGTGCAGCTGTCCATTAAAAAAAATTCAACGTATCGCAAAGTGCAATTTACGTCGTTAACCAAAGGCGTCTAAATTCCCAGTGCAAAGTTTATCTAAACCAGACCATAAATCTCGCAGGCATTTCGTCGAAAGTCGTCGCTTCTTGGTGGTAGACGGCAAGAAGCTAAAGAGAAGTTTCGCACGTTATCGGAGAACAGAGGGCGGCGCGTCGCGGAATGTGAATTAAGTCAAAGGTTACGGCGTCTGGTATATCAGTTGAGAATACGAGTCCTGACATACGGATGAGATAAGAAAAGACGCGAACCACGACATTACGCCAAGTCATGCTCTTCCCGTATCTTTTCGAAATTTCCCGGTTTGAATAGCCCAAAAAGGAATCCAAAGTGTCTCGAACCATCGGCAAATCTCTTTAGTACGTGTCATGAATTCCAATGAATACTCGCCTTAGTGATATTATATAACGCTTTGCACTGGAGTTTACCTTTCATTTTTCCCTTTACGCCTTAAGTATAACAAGATGTTTCCTTGAATATTCAAAATATATATAACCTACTGTAATTATATTACTGAAAATATCTTAAAGAGCGAGCGAGCTTCTACGTAGCGTTTAATTTAATCGCAGTCGATGATTTAATTGAGTACCGGTCTATAATATACAGGGGTTAACGTGTCGGGAGAAGCCCAGCTTCCTTTGCTTGAAGTATCGGAAAATTAAAGAGCAAAGGTCAATATTGGTTTCGATGTTATGGACAAAGGATTCTTTATTGAAGATTTTCTCTTGTATATTAACTTTTTCTTTTTTAACGGAACTTTCCAGTAGCGACAGAATAATTTTCTTCAAGTGTCTTTCACCTTATAACGTTAGAGTTTGCTGTTTCAATGCTTTCACGAGAAATGGTCAGAGCAAATCGCAATGGAATTTTTTGCTTTTGTTTATTTTCAAGCTCAAAGAATGTAAGCTCCTTTGACACGTAATGCTTGTATTCATGCAAACTGCAAAACGAGAGGAATGGCAACTTTATAAAGATAGCTCTATCTAGTAGCAGTAGGTATTGACCTGGTAGTAAGCTGGCCTAGTATTTACTGTAGTAGATCCTAGATACTAGATACTTATACGTATAGATATATATGTATATGTATCTGTATAGATTGTTGAGACGCACTATACTATAGTGACATATGAATTTAGAAATCTTCAACACGTGCTCCGAATGCTTTTCACTCGTGCAACTTTTCTTCTGTCGTGCTTACGGAAATTCCCACGAAAAGTTTCATCCCTGCAGCATCCCCATGAGTACCACCTACGTACATGTACTTTCGCAATTCTTTTTATATTTTTGCGTTTCCTTATTTTCATATCTGGTTGAAGATTTTCAGGATGCTTTTACGCACACCACTTTTGCATGGAGTAGCTTCTGCTGATTGTTCTTTGTTTTACTATTTTTATTAAAAGTACAAAAGATTTTGTACAATAACCTGAATATTTTTCCTATGAACTACCTTTACTATTGTTAAAGGACATTAAATAATCCTAGGGTCGCAAAAATATAGTGGATCGAGTCGGAAACAGGAGAGAACGTTTAATATATGGAAATACAGAAAGAATCTCTGATCCTTTCGGAATTTTTTTATTGCTAGTGCCACATGCCACGTCCATAAGGGATGAGAGATAGAAGGTCGAGGAATAAGGGTAGAAAAGTATTGAAGAATTTGGGGAAGGGTATATTGCGTTTTAAGATTAAGCTTATGCATATATCTATATATACTTATACCTATAGTTCATATACAACGTACAGTATAATATCGTTGCTTTTCATTTTCTCACGCCAAATAAAAATTCATTACATACGGAATGACTACTTCTATTTCAGTTTTCAAATTTGGATAAATTGACAAATAAAACTGTATATCACGAGACGATTATTTTCAAAACTGTTGTTATAAACGAATTTTTTCTGTATACAGCGTCACTCGTTATTTTTTTAAACAAGAAAAGTTAATTGTTTATTAGAGAAATTTTAACCGACAGAACTAACTTTGACTGACGCATTTACTACTTGTTTCATATATAGAGAAAAAGTTAATTCCACCCTGGCAATTACGTTTAATAAAACTTGATTGAGCACTTTTGTCGACACATAGGAATCCTTCACGTATAAACCAAGTCTGAGATCCATTTAGGGAATTGAACACTGGAAAAGCAATATCTGTCAGCGCGAGCTTGCAGCTGTCGACACTCGCAGCTTGCAATCTCTTCGATTATTTGTTCTCGTCACAAAAGTCATACTCTGAGAAAAGGAATAGCAATTGTCGTTTCACACTGTTCAATTCTCTATCAAGAGGAAGTTGAATATCATCAATGATATACGGGATGCGATTCATTCATTCAAATATTCGATTCGATAAACAATTTTATTACTATCGAAATACTTATTGGCACATTTTATTATCCTATTGATATTATTTTTATTATTTAATACAAGAAAGGCGGAGGGGGAGGGGCGAATGATTATCTTTCTGGTATATCAAAAAACGTTGTTTTCGAATCATTTATTTATTTTCTCTTTTTGTTAAGGAGCATTGCGAGACTTACATGGTTCCCAATCAATCTTGAGAAGATACGTACGGAAGCAGTTCCTGGAAATTACACGCAATTGACTTTGAAGTCGATGAGCAAGCGATTCGATCCGATTCTTTTGATCTACGGTTAAAGGAGTCATCATTTCCGCGCCCTTTGTACTATCTATTTGCTTGGATATTACAAAGGAAATGTAATCATCTGTATTAACGGTTATACAGCTTCGCAATGCGCTATGTGTTTTTTTTTTCGCATTTCCTGGTTATGTACGCTTTTGTCTGTGCGTACTTGGTTTATCGTTATTCAAAGTCTTATCATAAAAATGTACCTTTTAAGATAAAAATACGTAAAAGAACTTAACTTACGTATATAATAATACAACAGTTTTGAATGTAATGGATTAAATGTGTCTGAAAGAGTAAGGTGCAATGTTTGTCTTATGTTGAATGACACAAATATCCCTAACGAATTTTGAAAAATTTCATAGAAAGGCACGTTGCTCTTAGCAAAAAGGAAGATAAAAACAAACGAGACGTTTCTGAAATCGACCCACATTGCTCTGCCGTCTAATCCATTATTTCAAAGTGAAATCTCGAGAGAAAAAGTGTCCCATGATTTCTGCGACTTTGTCGTCTCTGAAAGATAATACGATTATCCGTGATATTCCTGCGACTACTGAGATATGTGAAAAGCTCAGAAAGAAATATTCGACCGAGACTTTTGCGTATAATAAAAATAGAGTAGGCGTTGTCTCCAGACACTAAGACTTACCTTACGCATACCGGACGATTCTCGATTTCCATCGAGACGTGACAAATTCCCCGACGCATTTTCCTGGCACTGTTCAAAGAAGGCGAAACAATACCTTGAACCCTCGGGCAGAGGGTAAAGCATGCTCAAAGGGATTTTTTTCTTATTTGCACATAACCTCTATAGGTAGAGTCGCAATATATTCTACGTGTACATTCAGATCATGCACTGCTTTTATTCGGCTGCTTTCTGTCTTTGTTATTCTTTTTTACTCTATGATCTCCAGTCCTCAAATGTCGTAGTATACGTTGATCAAAGGTATAAAAGAATTCGATGTACAGTCAGGAGCAGACAGTGACGAAAAAGAACTCGAAGAGAAAACTAATGACATTAAAAATATATTCTGACTTCTTAAAGATTTTATATTTCCTTCACATTTTGGCTTATTTTGATGCTTGATTTTTTTTCATTAGGTTTAATTACTTTCATATAAAGGAGCTATGACAGTGCATATGGTGTACTACGATATTGGTGCGTTACTCCTTCTAAAAATTACTACTAGGTGGAGGTAGTCGCGGTAGGCGTCGTATAATATAAAAACATGTCTTCACGGCTTTTGATATCCTCGCTTGGAAAAATAATGTGCTCGACGTGCTGGCGGGAAAATTGAAAATTCAGGCAATTTAATATTTTCTCAGAAAGCACCGAGAGGACTCTGAGCCCCAACGTAGAAGCCGTCGGGACGCTCGAAAAGAGCTTTCACTTCCCTCGACGACGACGACGCCTGACTTTATACCATCTTCATTGTGTTTCACGTCAATGCCGTCGCTATGCCAACTCGCTGTCGAAATAGAGATTAAAATAAGGGTGTTGTTTCAAATGTGTTTACGGAGTCTTAATCCTTGGCGAAATTTGTTACGTGGAAATAATTATGATTCGGTAAATCGCAGTCACGTGACTGTCGACCGACACAACACTCTGGATTCGTTTAAATAGTGCGACTATAATTACCATGTGATTCGTATTTTTTATCCTTCATATTACAATGATATTGAATATCAATCCTACATAAAAAATTGTCTATAAAATCACAGGGAATATATTAATATCGCACATAAAATATATGAAATTTCATATCATTTGTCATATTCGTAAAACAACTTTATATCAATACAATGCAATTAAACTATACCTATATTTATACCATCTAGTATCAAATGACAGGCTATTTAATTGGATCCAGGACTAAAATCATAACACGATATTTCGCACGTCAAGGTTTCACCCTCACGCATCCCATACATGTTCCTCGAAATTTGAGCTCTCGAGAAAATTACAGGAGCGTGCTATGTACTAGGCAAGAGGAGTGAGGCGAAGGGTGCACGGTTTGCGGCGTTGCAGCTGAAGCTAATCCCACCGTATAATTAACCACCGGGTAACCGTCCAGCTTCCTACCATCCAACCCCATAACTCATGGATAAGCTTCCCACGAGTATATCTCACGAAAAAACTAGCCACTCTCATAGATATAAACTCACGGCCGCTTCCTGTTCGACTGTGTATTTCAACGATTAATTTCATGCCCCTTGTTCCGGTTCATTCCACGATTCAGTGGAAATTACTCGGCAAATCGAGAAAATGTATTACAGGACAAAAATATTGGTTATAAATTGGTATATACGAATGAACATTTGATGAAATATGTGCCCAGTATACAATCGTTCAACGTAATCATTTCGTTATTATTTGATAAATTAGCTAATCAATTTTTTTTTAAATCCCCAAACAATAACAAATGATTCGATTTTCACGAAATAGATAGTAAACATCAAAATTAATTAATCGACTCGATCTTTATTACATAATCATTGACAATAATTACAAACTTCTCGTAGGACTCCGCCTGGGAATAGCCGATGAATAAATTAATAGGACCTATCAGAGCAGACGGTGGTTTCCGTGGTACAGTGGTTAGTGCCCTGACTTGGCAGTCCATTGGTATCGGATTCTCGATTCCGGATCAGAATTCCTAATTTTTCAGAAATTCGTAGCTCTCAAGCACTCCCTGGCGGCCAGATTTAGAAATAAATTATAACCTGGGGGCATAGGATTATAGGCGTCAATTTCGTTTAACCTCAATTCTCGAAATAATACATAGGCAGGAAAACCATCCTCGCATAAGAAAAGTCTGGCGTCGCGATTGAACTTGAAGAATATATTAAAAATGCATATTTCTATGTCTCTTGCGTGACTGCGCAAAGTTACTATACTTTATATCCAACGATATCGATATACTATACTACACCGTACAAAGATAATATATTATTTGCAACAAATAACAGACTGAATACTCTTAAGGTCTTCCCAGTCTCACATTTGAGAATCGATCTACGTTATACCTTTTGCCACTCCCGTACTATCCACCCACACCCTGAGAACTATAATCTACATAAGTACAGTATAAACTCGGAACAATTAGTATCGATAAAAAATAATTGCCGAGAAATCAATAAGTGTAAAATTGAATTAATTGATTCCTTATCACGAAAAAAAAAAAAAACTGTACCTACGCTACGAACTGAAATTATATTTTCACTGAAAAAAAATTAAAAAGAAAAGAAAAATATGTGTAGGTAGCGCTATGCTGTTCTGAATATTTTACGGGCACTTAGCCGAGTTAACAAGCTCATTATTTTTCCAAGAAGGTTTTTCCCAAAGAAGCACTATTTCAACGAAGAACAATCAATGAATATATAAATTCATAATAGATTATCCAGAAGTAGGTGCTAGCATAGTAATAAGTTATATTAGAAATACACTAGTATAAATGTACAGTACCACATCCAACTACGTAATACAGGATTCATGTTAAAACTGGGTATTTAAGCCAGCTTCTACTCCCCTGGTAATCTTTTCCTAAGGACAGGGATTCTGCGAAGTAAGAGGGTGGAGAATCGGTAGAAACAATGCTGGTGGGGGAGATAAAAAGAGACGGAGAGTCGTGGAGAAGTGCGTGAGTGCGAGAGAGAAGAAGAACGAGTCAGGGCAGTGGTGGTGGGGAATAATGGCCGCTTAAAATGAAATAACGCTTTCATATTATCCGTCGTATTAAGCCGGCCGTATGCCGGCATCACTCCGGAATGCAAATCGCGTAGCCGCGGCTCAAGAGCCGGTGATACATGCCTCAAATTTCCATAAAGCCGGCATAGCATCCCCTTCTGTTTATACGACCGACTCGTACCAACCCTCGAACGTCTATGCCGCCTAGGCAAACTGAACGGGCTTTTCACTGGCACAAATGCTTGAATAATTGATCGAGATCTGTTCATACTACGGTACTAGCAAACGTGGTATTATCGAAATCTCTACTTCTAATAAATTGTACATACTATAAGCTTCTACGTACTCGGTATGTCCCTACGATATACATACTTTCATCTTTTTATTTTGGATTTTCTAATCACTGATTATTATTGTCATTATTATCATTCGTTATTATATCTACGTACGTTATATGCAAATAGTAGGAATAAAATTTAATTTCTTTTTTTTTTTTTTTAATAATCATGTCGATTTTTCACTTTTTCTTTTATCTTTTCTTCTCCTGATTGTTTTGCTTCGCGTAGTATTTCACTTCCGGAGAATTTTTTGGAATTCCTCCAGAGAAAATGTACTGCGCAACGTTTAACCGGAAGAAGCTGGAGTCGTACGCAGAATAGCAGCTAACCAGAAACTGAATGTAGGTACATAGGGTTGTACATATATACCGGGATATATAATGTTATATATATATGCATATATATATATATGCAGAAATATACGTCTGGCTCGTAGGTCTCTCGCTTGGAAAATGTCGTGCTTGTGCACGCGCTCGAATTCTCAAACACTTTGAGAGCGACTCCTCTTTCGGTCTCTTCCTTTTCGCATATCCCTTTCGCCTCCGAGCAGCATCCTAATGAAGACTTTCCCTGAGAGACGTGGGCGTCGTGCTTCTTTCAACGGTATGTATTTTCGACGCCTTGAAAAGGATGAGAGTCGACGTCGCGACGTCGACCCTCGAGACATCAGCGATCGTATCACGTGCTGTCGTACGTTCAAAAGGGAAAACGCCGGGTGGTTTTTGAAGGTTGTAGTGAAAATATGCCTAAGCCAAAGCTCAAATTTAATAATTTAACAATGGATAACATTGTGTGTGTGTGTGTGTGTGTGTATATATATATACTATATCTAATTTCAATTTTAATATACGTGTACTGACCGATGTCATGGAATTCTGACAGGTTAGGAAATGGTGCCTGTCATTTTAGATAAGGGTGTGTCCTTACAGCAGGAAAGATTCTGGGATCCTTTGGACGCTTCTGGACTGCTATTAAATGAGAATTTTCATGATCCAACGATTTGCCATTGTTACTACCGGTCCGGATATATACTGGAGGGCTCATAAAGATTGCAGGGACGGCTCACTAGCTTCTTGCCCCCAGCCCGTACGATATTATGAGTTTTATCGCTACCAGCCACTAATTGCCACTAGAATTTATCTGGCGCCTCCATATTCCGCGAATATTGCACCACTGCAGTAAACGGAGTTTATTACTGACGTTGCTAAATCACGCGATATCGATAATAGCGCCGAGACATTTCATCGGAATAAAGACGACTTTTTCTCTGAAATTATCGTGTATATATGCAGTTATATATAGTTATAGATAAAAAATAGTATATGCATATACTTAAATTTTAAATTTAATAAGAAGTTAGTTATGTCAAAGAGACCGAGTCTAACAAAGTTAAGGATTTTAAATATGCGCATGCGCGCAAAAAGCATAGGGAACATGACGCAGATTATTCGTAGGCAAAACTCTTTAAGCTCGAACGCTTTTTCAACTTTAAAACACGGCCCTGCGGGGCCACTGCTATGCTGCATGAGAGTTGAAAAGTGGGCGGAGTGCTTGCACAGATTAAGCATCTTAATCACCGCGGAGCGAAACTGCAAATTGTGTAGCTGGTACGAAATGAGAAGGAAGAGAGGAAAGAGGAATGATGAAAATGAAAAAAAAAAGGAAAGAAAGAGTGAAAGCAGAAATTATTGAGAAAATATTCATTAGTATAGTCCATCCACGAGTTCGATGTATTTTTTTTTACACGTCAAATATAATGAAGTCTCTAGCGAGTTACGCGTGGCTTTGCATACAGTTTTTTGTACAAATTATGCGTCTGTATAATTTTGCAATAAATTATATTTTTGTTTTCTATTTTAGCACATATTTCCGTAATTTTATGGAAACCCATGTATGCTTTGCTAAGGATTGCGTTGTTTGCGGACTGTCAAAAAAACACATTGAACTCGTGGGCTCACTATAGATAGCCCTAATA
>JARPRG010000277.1:1092301-1106863 GCA_031001745.1 Hartigia nigra
GCTAATTATACAAAAACTATTATGCCGGGCCTCGTGGGCCGCTCGCAAATTGAACAAAAAAGCTAATATTACAATTAAAAGGGTGAAAGAGCTTTCCCCGCTTTCCGCTGCCGCAGCCACGTAGTTCCTCTGTCTCTCTCACTCTGGTGGGTCGTCGGGTGGTGTTTTCTTGGTGCCTCGAGCCAGTATCACACACAGGGTGGGGAGGGGGTTAAGGGACTGGGACGAAGAGGGGTACATTGCAATATTACCTAATAAACAAAAATATAGTCTACACGCAAAAAGGGCCTCGTGGCGAGTGGTGCCTTCGTGCTAGGTGATTCGGAGGGGGCTTGTAACGATTTCTCGTTACAATACTAAGCCTCTATCTCAAGCCCACCAGTTATTCGGTTTGACTAATGTCCTTTGAATGGTAACATCGTGGGTTGAGTAGTAAAGCCAAAAATCTTTTCCGACGACCATCATCAAATCCTGTAAGCGCATTATGTCATACTATTATTTTCTATTTGACGTATTCTATAATATATATGTATGTGTGTGTGTGTGTGCTCCAAAAAATGCGATACACGTTCGTAAAATCCAACATGTTGAAAAGATCAGACTTTGGCCCCAGTTTGGCACTCTTTTCCTACTTGTATCGAGTACTTGGAGTGGCTTCTGAAAACGGCAGTCGCATACTCGATTCCTTCTATCAGATGGATCCCTCTCTCAAAAACAGAACTCACGAGGAATATCAATTTCTATAGGTAAGCTGCCTTCTGTTCCTTCGGTGAAAAAAGGACGGTAACAATTTAAAACTGGAGAGATCCATTCGTCATCACGAATTAACTAAAGCGTCCCCACGAGTCTCCTCAAGTGGGTACAGCTTCGATAGTTAGTGTGAAAATTATGTCTGGACTTGGTGTATCTCGTTCCGATGGCAATGACTTTCATTCTTTTTTTTTCCCTCGTTCCCCTCTTCTATACCCTTTTTCCATTCCGGATGCAACCTCATTCGGAAATTTCTCCTCAACAAGCTAAAGTGCCTCGAGGAATACGTGCTAATGTGCAACTCGACTCCATTGTCTGTTACAGAAGAGGATTACGATGCATTCTGCCTAGCTTACATGTTCACCTATCGTGATTTCGAGATGGGTACCCTGGGCCTTGCTTGGACGGGAGATCTCAAGAATGCCGGAGGCGTTTGCGAGAAGAATGGGGTAAATATAAAAAAAATTTAATAACTCGTTCCTGTATATATAGGGTTGTTCACGGCAAACGCACTACCCGAAGATGGTTCTATCATAAAAATCAAATGGACCGGCTGACTTTAGCTGGTATCTTTGCTACGAATAACCCTGCCTATAAATTATTATTATTATATGCACCAACAGTACAGTCATAGAAAAATAAAATTTTTAAACTACCATTCGCGATTATATACTATACCGTGTCTATTCTATCCTGAAGATGACGTTCTATCGATAAAGGAAGGATTCACGGTTGCGAGAGACCTTTATACAGCCAGAAAATTTAGGCATGAAAGCCCGGATAGGATTTCTCGAAAAGGATGAGCGCCGAAACGTGGTTAACCCGGAAAAAGGATGGAAATGTCGAGATCGAGTGGGAGCAGAAAATTCCTCTCTCTGACTTCTATGCTATATGAGATTCTCTTTTTTTTCTATTTCCTCTCCCCTCTTTCTCTCTTTCTAACCCTTTCACCGTTCGCTCTGTACACGTTCCTGGCGCAACCGTCGATATCGTCGTCGCCCGTCGGCCTCCATGGGCGCAAGTCGACGAAGCTCGCACGAGCCATGACATGTGCTTTGAATGTTAAATCGTAGAAACGTCGTAGGGTAGTGGGCTGACGTAAAGCGCAAAGAGGGGCGAAGGTAGATAGGAGGGATCGTGAATAGAGGGAGTATTGCCTGGTATTCAAGTATATGTACGTGAAAGAAGAGGAAGAGTGCGAGGATCAAGGGGGGGTGGAGGGGGAATGGGAGGGAGGGACAGATAAGGGGGATGAGTATAGGAATGGTTGGCAGACGGCAGGTATATTCAGTACCTTGCTACAAAAGTATCTACGTCTATAGTCACTGGGATTTTACCGTCTATCGGAGAGTTTTAGTTACGCGACGTCGAGCGTCTTCTTCCGACATTTTATTTATGTGCTTTGCATTGCACGCGCGTACCGACGATTTAAGCTCGCAGATCCTGAGAAACCTTCTCGAGCGTATCGTACTATCCGTATGTACTCAGTATCCATGAAAGCGAAACTACCTTGGATAGAGGAAGTTTGAAGTATAGAGGATATATTAGATATTAAAAAAATTAGAACTTTGGGTATTTGATGTATATATAGGAATTCATTATCGAGCAAAGTATATTAGCAAATTAACTGCCTGACAATATATCGATCGTTTGATATATTGTTTTTTAATGATACAAAAATAGTATATAGTAAACTACACGAAAAATACGTATCAGTACGATGATAGACATTCTTTGTAACGATGTTTTCGTAAAATGAAAAAAAAAAACATCTTAAATCTGAGATTGCGTCAAGGAAAATCGGCATATCCTTTCGAGGAAAGGAACGAGTGAAAGGAAAAAAGAAAGATGGCGGAGCAACCGGGATTCTCATTTTATATCACGTACTACAAATCCTTCGCTGTTCAGGCTCTCCGCAATGCGAAGGAGATCAGCAGCTATATACGCACGTGTACGTCTCGCGCGTTATGCAAATGTTTCGGTGTTGCCGTTGAGAGGAACGAGTAAATATTGATGTAACGTTGCAGCATTACCGTGGCAGCATGAAGTCCCTGAATACAGGGATAGTGACTTTGCTCAACTACGGGAAGCACGTTCCGCCAGCAGTCTCTCACGTTACTCTGGCACACGAAATCGGACACAACTTTGGTTCGCCGGTAAGTCCTAATCCCTGCTTCCATTAACGGTACTATAAATTAATCGATGACCAGTTTGAAAATAATCCTAATGAAAGATGAAAAATCAGACGGATACGTGAGATTATATTAATTCGTACAATTATATTACAGCATGACCCCGAACAATGTACCCCTGGCGGAGAGGACGGCAACTTTA
The DNA here is from genome assembly GCA_031001745.1 of Hartigia nigra. Lineage (NCBI taxonomy): Eukaryota > Metazoa > Arthropoda > Insecta > Hymenoptera > Cephidae > Hartigia > Hartigia nigra. The sequence continues at coordinate 1,095,386 of JARPRG010000277.1, forward strand.
TAATGTTCGCTCGCGCTACCAGTGGTGACAAACGAAATAATAATCGCTTCAGTCCTTGCAGTCTCAATGCGATTAATCCAGTACTGAATACCAAGGCTAGATCACCCAAGGGATGTTTTACAGGTGACTAAATTCTTAATGATATTCCAAGGATCGAATACTATGTATTTTCCTTGTTGCTTATTTTTAGATTGGTTCGTTATATCGAAATAAGTCGCTCGTTATATGGTTTCTATGATAAATAAGATTTGTTGTGGCTACAGTAATCATTATTACGGCTACAGGACGATGGAAACTAATTATGCTGATTGACTTTAGATCAAAGAAAATAGTGGTACAATGTATACGGGATGCAAGGCGTGTAGGCATTATGTGTCGTTGCGTAATGGTAAATAACCTACGTCCACTCAGCCATTAACGTGCTTTTTATACTTGGCCTAATTTGATTTATAGAGAAATAGATAAACGTAGTTCTTTTTCCGTACGATGCTGTGTATTACTGTATTAGTTAAGGCAATATTCAAAATCGACTTACACCAAAGCTAATTTATTTTTTATCTTATTCCAAGTCATGAAATTAGAACGGTCTTAACAGAACTATCGCTACATTAATAAGTAATGTATATATGTCTATGGGCTTATTTCCATTATCGTTAAATTACGTTTGTATCACGGCGTATGATCTCATGTAGTATTTTATTAGGAAGACAATTATCAATGGGTACCTGTTAACTGTATACGCGTGTACCACCAGTACGTGCATATTCGAAATTCGTACTGCAGAGACCATGCGAATTTCCGATTTTGCAAATTGCAATATGGTGCGCTCGATTCTATCGCAAAATGCATAGGAGATGCACGTCGATGTTCACATACTCTGGCACAGAAGTGCATCCACGGTATGACATGGTTGTGGCCACAGGGTGTCATCCAATCATGACAGGCACGGTTGACATAACAATTATTGACGATTCCGTTGCAGTTATGGAAATCGTGGCGACGAACACTTTTACCCTTATCAAAGATTAAATTCATTGATAGGCTAACCGACTGTCTTGATGTCGCAACAGTCAAAGAGAGAGAGAGAGAGAGCAGTGTGGCCATCAATTTGCATTAGGTGAATAGGAAAACAGTCTGCTGCACCAAAGTCGAGCAGCACTAACAATACTGATTAAATCAATTAGTCCTGATTGTCCTATCAAGATCGAATACAATCCCTGCTTGGGTTGGTTTGCACGAACGATACTAAAGGATTCATTTAGACTTGTCGATTAAGTCTGACTAAGGACTATTAAAGTGACTGTATCACTATAAACTCAGTGTCTAATTAAGGAAAAAAATGTATATTTACATTTCGACTGAGATTGAGTAATATTTTGATTAAATTTCTGTTTGTTGTTATTGACCTGGCGTGTAGGTAATCAATGAAACGGTTTGCTATTAATTTCTTTATAATATTATTCTGTCGGAAATTGTACTTGAAGCTTACCACTTTATTAGATGCTATTCCTTACTATGAAGGTCTCAGTTAAACGACAACTCGTTTCCTTAAATCGGCGCTCAATTTTCCCTTGATCCTTGCCATTATTTCAGAACCTCAAGCTTCGCTCTGTGGAAACGGTGTCGTTGAGGAAGGTGAGGAATGCGACTGTGGCTGGGAAGAAGATTGCAGGGATTCGTGTTGCTTTCCGCAACGTCGTTATCCGCCTGCTGAAGAAGTTCCTTGTACACTTACACCTGGTTCTATATGCAGTCCAAGTCAGGTGAGTGTCAAACGACGCGATAAATTTTCTTACCCAGAATTCCTCATGATTGTTTCACCTTTCTTTTTCTGCCGTGAAAAACAATTTCCATCGGAAGCTAATGCACTTAAAAAATTCTATGCATCGCCTGCAGCGCTTGTACTTTTTGACTGTGAACGTTACATACATTTTTATTGAAAATGATTATGAAAATATAAGCAAAAATGTAGGGCGATGTATATATATATCCATATATATAAGGCTTTCAAACGTTGTATTTAAATATGTAGCCATTTTTAAAGGAGACTTTCTTTCGCAGACTGACTTTGCCCTATAATGGTTTTCATTAGTTTTTGTATTTGGGAAGAGCCTAGGTTATTTTTTCTTTTCTTTTCTTTTCAAGGGTCCATGCTGCACTGCCGAGTGCAAATTGCGATTTGGTGACAAGTGCAGGGATGACAACGGTTGCAGAGATGCGAGTTTCTGCGACGGCAGAGCACCGCACTGCCCGCCATCTATTAACAAACCTAATAAAACAATCTGTAATCAAGAATTGGTTTGTTTTATGGGGGTAGGTTTAATATTTTTCCCCAGTGAAATTATTTACTACAATATATTCAAATGTGCATTTTTATTACTTTCAACATCGAAAACTGTGAGCAAGCTTTAATATTTACTTGAAAACTTTTATATGCACTTTCATATACTGTGGTTATGAAATATTTACAAATAGCCCAGAAAAACTCGGATATCAAAGTCCAGACACTTTGTAGGATTTAGTATCCTGGCCAAAGTTTCGTGGTTATCCGTTTTCTCATGGCTCATAGCCAAAGCTTTTTATCCTGGACGTTTTGATATGTGATAGATCAATTCCAGAATTCTTCATATCTAGATACTGAAGTCATCCAAATGGATCAATACATCCTGGCCAATCATTGCCAGATAATATCATCCAAAAATATCTATCCCATTCAAAAAGTAAAACTGATCAATTGATGCTCATATCCACAATTTTGAATGATAAAAAAATCATTCAAAAATTTTTCAAAGGTTCACCAGTCGTGCTTCACCCAAAACATCCTAGCAAGATGATCACCATAAAATTCTCATTGAAACGTGCCTTTTTTGATTTGAACATTCTTTATTTCTTTTTTTCTGTAACAGGAATGTACCGGCAGTATTTGCTTAGCTTATGGCCTCGAATCCTGTCAATGTATCCCAGGACCAAACGACCCCACGACGAAGGCCTGCGAGTTGTGCTGTCGACTTCCTGGTGAAAATCAACCATGCCTGTGAGTTATGCTCTTCGCAATATCTCGTGTATATAATATCAAACAGAGAGATGGAAGGTACCTACATTTTTACCAACGCCTCGTTCTGATTGATCAACTTTAAACGACTCTAGTTTAAATACTAAATACCTTAAAATAAAAGGAAACTGATTTTCGTGATCAGCAGCTCACCAAAATACCTTTGTACCTCGTTAATTTATGGGAACTCTGTATTTAACGTTAGATACTGTATCCTTTAGTCTCAAGGTAGAAACTTGTTCTTATCAGAATATCTGAAACCAGAACTTGAATTGTACTTCTAAGAAGCTTTATCGAGAAACTCTTTCATCCTAGCATTGACCTCGTCTTCGTCCTCGTAGAATGAGATCCCAGCTCGTAATTGAATAAGTCGAAAATTCTATTATCCTCGCCTCGCCGCATGACATCTTCCAATTCGATTTGAAAGGCTAGCCAAGATGAGGAAGTTTCTCGGCATCGACATGCTTCGATTTACCACGAAGGACCCTGCATTACTTGGAAAAGCGCGTTTTCCATCTTTCCTCCGAGTAATCGATGTGGGTATTAGGTTATCGGGGAAACGTAGGGGCGAGTGAGCCATAGGTGGTTGAAATAGACTTTTCTCTTTGTTCGGATTCGCCATTTCACCTCGAGTCACAGTCTTTACCTGAATATCCATCATTCTCGATATTTTCATAGCCATACTGATATATTTGCAAGTTCCTTCATTACTTCATACAGCAAATGAACCGAATAAATGTTAACAACGAGTCATCATCGTCCCTTTGCATTAGATCTTCATTCGAATGGAACTCGCCACCCTATGATATTCCGGACATGTTTTCCAAACCTGGAACACCCTGTAACGACTACAATGGTTACTGCGATGTCTTTCAGAAATGCAGAGAGGTATGCATACGTTATTTGACACTTCGTATATGATTCAATCAAGTTTCTCGAATGATTTTTCTTTCACTTGAAGATTTTTCTTTCACTTAAAGATTTTTAACGTTTTTCTGGTACAGGTTGATCCTAGTGGACCATTAGCCACCCTTAGGAAGCTGTTACTCTCAGATGAAAGTCTGGCGTCGTTCAGAAGATGGGTAGCTGAACATTGGTACGCCGTTGCACTGATAGTGTTTGGTGCAATATCTCTGCTGGTAAGTGCACTCGACATTCTCATTGTTAAAGAGCTCGGAAATGTTTTTTAGCTTTATATTCAGGACCATGTACTCTTGCATGTAGTGGTTTTTGTATTATCGTGAAAACTTGACTGGTCCTAAGCACGTTTATTAATGTTGCGGAAATTCACGATGAAATTTCTGAGCTACTGTGGTATCGGAAATAATTAACGTAGACGTCGGGGCCGGAAGCGGGCTTAGAAAAAATTAATGAACTTTGCAAGTGCGCAAAATATGCCGGTTAACGATCTAATCCGTAACCCGTTTATGAAACTTGATTGGAAAATTAATTTCATGCAAGATTCATTAATAATGTGCAGATTACGATTTTTTATAGTCTAACATTAATTCTTACGGATACGACACCTTTTCGCATAATTTTATCCTTGTTTTATATTCTGTTTCTATATTCTAATTTGTTTATTATTCTTTACTTATCGACACTTCGACAGAAACGTGGGAGGAAAAGCTCCGAGTCTAAGGAGTGTAAGTTATCGGTATTTCGTTGTTTACTTCGTGGTACCTTGTTGCTAGTAATTATCTCACCCTCCCCCATTAGCTATGCCTAAATTTCGAGATTCTCCGTAGTTAGGTATAATTTGAGTTTACGGGAAGTTTGTTTGATTTGATCATGAGCCCAAAGGTTAAACGGGGCTCAAACTGGTCCTGAATAAATAAGCTGAATAGATAATTTTGATAATTCAAAGACAGGATTCTCGAACAACCTTTGAATTCAATAAAGACCTAATTATACCCGTTTCCAAAGGTGGACATATAGTCGTTCGAATAATAGTCGCTAGAATAATATCACCGTCCAGTAAAGTTTCAACGCAATTCGTTGAAGTCCGTCAAATGGGGTAAAACCAGAACAATGCCGTAGATATTTCAGCCCGAACTGTAGGACTGCGTCACGTTATACAATTTCCAGGTAAAATCCCATCCAGAGGAAGCCGTAACAGACTTTGTTAGATCGCTCGAATTTCCCAAATAGATTTAGTTTCCCGTGTATGCATGTGCGACGGATTCCTTGACTACGTCTGATTCTAAGTGCGCATATTCCCATTAAACGGAGAATGCGCGAGTCTCTCGTTTACGCAGAAATTTAATTAATTTTTCGCATTTTATATCTGGCTGTAGTATATTTGTATGTGCACGACGAAGCATTGAACCTCAATGGTGTGTAAGAGAAGTGACACTGAAAGTCGCTTCTCGCGACACGTTATATCAGACTACAAGCACGTATGCTGCTATTGCAATGCCGGATAGTTGGATGCTGAAAGGAGAATAAGTCTAGTGCAACAGTCGTTGAATTGCGAAGAGGCATCATTGAAAAAAAAAAAAAAAACCAAAGTAATATGAAAGTATCATTAATGTCGGTATAACGTATTCCAGGTATATTTCAGATACATTTCAGGATTTTATACGCCGGCTGAACGTGGCGTGCAGATCGGTTTAATAGAGGTTTAATATGGAGTTTTAATTGAGATCGATACCACTCATCATTTTGTATTGATGTATCAATCGGCTCTGATGCATTTCGTATTTTGATCAACTCGGGATGTAGGTCGAACCACGCTGGATCTGAATAAATCCCAACCGTATGAGAATTGAAACCTGAATCGCAGAAAACTATTCTCATGTTTTTAGAGCAAGGAACATTTTACTTTAATTATACGGTTTAAAAATGACGCAATAATATTATGTTTTGCATTCATGCATACTACGTGTTGGATTTTGTCGTTTTTTTTTTTTCATACATACTTTTGTTGTATATTTCAATGCATTATCTTTGACGTATTTTCATGTATGTCAGTGTTGAAACGTGTTGGGCGAGAATAGTTCCGATTCGGATTTCCGCTTCATTGTTTGTTCATTTACGGAACAATGGAGAACGAAATTTCACCTTTATGGATCCGTCAGCCCTTTCATTATGGACTAATAATTACGCTCCTTGTCTATTATGGCTTTCCATTGAATAAACTATCTCGCGTGATTATAGGTAAAGTGTACTTAGTGAAAGTATTTGATTCTTTTAAAATGTATAAAACCATAACAGTATTATTATATTTTTTTGTTCGTTTAAATCTCATTGTCTTCAATGCGTTATATATTATTGCTGCTATATATATTTATGCTATTTTATACAGCTTTCATACTTCGTCTTCAGTGATACGCGTACTTGTTAGCTTCGCTTAGAGAAATACGAAAATATCAAAAGTGACAAAACGTTTCTGTGATTGAAAAAAAAGAAAGAAAAAAAAACTAACAGATGAACTCATTTGTTCACAGGTGGCCAGCACCCGGTTCCTGGGGAAACGACCGGACCTGAAGTTGAAATCGGTCACGATAATCCACAGCTCGACAACGGAGACAGTTCGACTTCCGCCGGAAGGAGCGGAAGGGGTGACAGTTCACCCTCCAGCTGTCCGAGCGAAACTACCCTTGAGCAGGAAAGTAAGGGAGAAGAGACGACGCCGAAAGCATAAAGATGCTGGTGTTAACGTGAATCCTGCCGGTGATAAACCTGCCAAGGTAATGCACCAGATATGTCTATACTGTATACACATATATGACATACTAAAACTGAATTTACTCAATCTTCCGGAATGTTACATACTTTATGACGAAGTTCGAGATCGGTTTTATAGGCATTTGACCTATAAGATGATAGTTTAGATAGTAACTATTTGATTGCGATTGGCCGTGATTAAACATACTTGCCTAACGTTGGATGAATCACATACACATACTCTTGTTTAGAAACCTTCAATATCGGGTTTGCCTGAAATTTCACTGCTTTCCGAAATCCTCAAGCTTTGATGTGAAGCTTTCAAACGTGACTACGTGTATCATAGTTAATTGTGATATTCTATCGGTTAATTATCGCAGTGCAAAATCATTGAATGACCTTCGAATTGAAATAGCCTTTGCCTATCAGTAAATCACTGTTAAATAATTAGTTATAATTTTTCTAAGAGCTTTACTAAAACTAATGTTATACGTTTCCTCGTTTATTCCAACCTCGTCCTCGTCTCCATATTCCTGCATCACCAATCACCGCAAAGGTCGGGAAAAAGAAGAAGAGGGTTGCGCCGGTGCCATCGTCAGCGGAGGAACCCGCCCGGAAGAGGGTAGCAGAGACATTGTCGTTGCAGGATAAGCAAAAAAAGGTTGCGAAGGACAAACAGACGTCGGAAAATGTCGGTAGCAACAACAAGAAGAAGCGAAAGAAGAAAGAGGTGATTGATTACTCAGCGGCGCAAGCGGAGAACGAAGTCGCTGGTGGTGTCGTAGGCGCTGGTGTTGGAGTCGGTGTCGGTGTAGTTGCTACGGTAGACAATGCCGATCCGAAGAGTAAAGTACGATCATGGTTACTCGCATCCCAAAGTAGGGTAGAATCGGTAACCTCGGGAATGCCCAAGAGTAAATCAACACCCGTGGGTCTTACGTCGTCCAATGCACAAGGTCGGACAGCTGGTGGCAGAGTGAGACAAGTCACCCTGAGAAGACCAACGGATCCCAAAGCAAGGAGTATGGGTTCCCTGACTAAGAGTACCGACAGCAAGAATGATCGGGTTAGACTTCAGGTTGTGTATAAACCACCTTTCAAGTTCAGTGTAAAACTTAGGAAAGCTGATAAGGTTGGTCAGGCCACAGCCGGTACCCATGGACCTGCAAGGACCTCAGGACCAAGGACGGGTGTTCTGGTGAGAAGTAGCAAGAAGGATAGGGTACGCATTAATCATACGAAACAGAGTAATCCTACAAGGGGGAGCAACGTTACTATACCCGATCCAGCAAATTCGGATCTTCACACGGTACCCTCGGACCTGGAGGTACTCCTCTCCGAGAGTGAGTTCCTTTTCTCGGACGCGTGACCACGGCGAACGCGTTCCCTCCTGGCAATCTTGGTACGCTGACTAATGGAGGAACGTTTCGTGTTACGAGATGCCTTCGATGTTCTGTTAACCTTTTTGCGATTGTCCTACGATTTTGTAAATATTTTTTATTTTTTGGACTTTCGCGTACTGATTTCAGTTTGTGGAAATGACGCCATCTCTCTGTCTGGTCCCTGTACTATTTTCATTTTCAAGGGACGTGAATGCCTGGAGTGTTCTTTTGTTATGAATGTCTAGGGATTAATTATGGAATTTGAGCGTTTATATGTGTACATAAATATAAAATTATCTTAAGATGTAGATAGGATGGATTGATCGTGCGCTGGCCTATAGCCGTGTACGGGAACAACTATTAATTTATGATATTAAAGGATTTCGATGGGAAGTGGAAAAGCAACCTAGGCAAATAAAACAATTTCAGAATAATTGGCTTTTGCAAGAAGGCTTCGAAGGTCCTGAAGAATTTGAAGACGTGTGAATTCATGTTAATCAGTAAAAGGTTCATCCGACAGTAAGAATTACTTACCATGTGATAGTTATCAGTGTTTCTTAATGTATTGAGTCAATCGATTCGAATCCGAAAATAATTGATAACTAACGACTCAGTTATTAACAACAAAATCAATTATTTCATTGCTCTATTTTTCGGATTAATTGGTTCATTCATTCACGGTTATAAAATTCAAGAATCAAGAATTTCATTGATCCTCAAATTCATACGGGGGACCTTAAAATATTTGAATCTTCGTCCAGTATGAAGCCTTCGATCGATCGTGATACGTGCCAATAAAAATGATCAACGCACTGCCCGAGTAAACGCAAAATTTGAAAATCTATAGTCGTGATTTTCTGCTCGAAAGTAAAATTTTTTACCTAATTTGGCCACTGCTTGATTATCTTTGACTAATACAAGAAAACGTACTTTATATTATAAATCGTTTCGAACTATCCATATGTGGATCGTACTTAGGTCGATATTATTGATTATCGATAATATATTTTATGGTCCACGTATATCGAATACACATCTGCGACTCTATCGACGATCCGATTTACAGGCTGTCTAGAGCGTTCTCCGAACACTATCTAAATAATTCCTATGAATAGGAATTCCTAATCGTAGTCAACGTCATGTTGAACCATTGGTGTTCCGGATTTACATGTAAATAAGCAATTTAAAGAGATGCCGTATACCGCAGTAAAAGTAAATAGTAACGAACTTAACGTGCTAGATTATCGCGTCGAGTTTATCTATATATTTTTGTGAAATTGTAAATAATCGAAAAATGTCGAGTTTTCCCATTCGCCCTGATGATTTTTCATTATCTTAACCGGTATTCACATAGGTATCAAACTTTTTAACCAGTCGAGCTATTAACAATAAAGATAAAGCGCATTTCGCAATTCGGTTGAAATTTTTAGGAATACAAATGAAAACAAAATTAAATGCTTTGTTACACAAGTAAAACGCCTTTTAATCTGTCATTTGACTTGAAATTTGTTATTTAAATGCTTTTCGTTGGTGCTCATATCGTTGAACTATATAACGCGGTATTTCGTCAGTGAACAATGAGCGCCATTTAGCATTTCTTGATTCGTTGATAAGAAGAGTTAAAATCCAAACAATGGAAAATGGTACTAAGCCTAAATTCACGTGACTCAAGTATATGCTTCCTGACAGAAGTAGGTATTTACGTATCTATATTAAATGCTTGGCGCAGTAACAGAATATCGGGCACAAAATGTTCTTCAAGTATTTTATTCACTTTTTTTTTGTAGTGAAATAAATCAATTCCACGTATCTAGTTCACTATTGCCATTTGCAAGCCTAGCCAAGAAAAAGAGATTTACAAGACTTCTGATTTTCGAAGTTCCTTCCTAGCCTCGTCTGTTTAAACTATTTTTTACGTTTCTACGTATTTTTCTCTTCTTTTTATATCATGAGTAACTACTTGAGACGATCTCGGAGCTTTTCGGTTCCTCAATCGGTTAAAGCCGTGATCCGGAGTTTCCCTTGGAAAATCCATTATTCGTATTTTCTACGGGTTTTTCCGTTTCCCTGTTTTTTTTTCCGAGTTCTCCGTATCTCTAACTCCGTGCATCGAACTTGTTGTCAAAACAGATTCAAAGTGTCACATTATTTATACTCGAGTTATGGCCGATAACCTATGGAATTGGGCGATGGATAGACGATTTTAGGGGTGAAAGTTCTTATTACTTTCCTTCAAAATGTGGCACGCTTTAACGGATTGGGAGAAACTTTAGGGTTCCACCCTTCGCTCTCCCTCACTGTTCCTACACGTAAACCAGTTCCAAGACCAGCATGCTCGTAACATTTTTTACCTGCTTTGCTGTCTGATCTGAAAATTTATTATGAAATTCATAATGACTAACACGACTAGATGACTGTTAGTGTAGCGTTCACTCAATGAAATTCATGGGGCTGAATTTAAAACTTTTTACACCTTGTACATTTTTCACCTACTTTTCCTTAAACTGTTCAAGAATATCCGAGTTTATTTTATCTCTTGCTGATACTGTAAATTAGCATCTTGATATAATCTCGTTGTTACACAGTGACCTGCAGTTGCTCGAGATTCTTGTTGCATTATGCAAATTCTTTTGCTTGGCACTTAAATGAGATACTTCCGTTATACCGCTTCTTCTCGGTTTCTTGATAACGTAATATCCGGCTAAACGGATAGTGCAGAGGAAAAAAATCAGTGCCGGATAACGCCAGCCACGTGTTACGGCCATTGTCCTTTCTCCTGATATTCCTTTTGCCCACCACTTAGGACAACAGAGAGGGAATAAAACTCGAAGAAAAAAAAACTTATTCGACTTGTTATATGGGTAACACTTGTAAGGAAAGTGGAAAGAGCCATAATCTGTACCACCATCGGCAAAACTTTTTACGAATCGAATCGTACGTTCCGGGAAACTCCATATACGATACCTACAGTAGAGTGCCTAAATTGTGGTAAGGTTTTAGGATTATAAAGTATGGCCTTATAGGTAAAGCCTTACCCTCTTTTCTGCATTTAACTGTACTGCTATACTATGCATATAGGCAGATACGCAGATTGTTCAATTAAAATGTACTTCATTGCATTCGTGATTAGATACTACTAGACAATTTTTCGAAAAATTAGTACAGACAAAATTATTAATGGGAAAACACAAAATTCATAACGTCTCAGTGAAATTGCAATTTCGTTAATGTTTTTAATCTTGCTATTTTATTTTACAATTTCGAAAACAACTATTCCGCATGCATTCGTTCGTTGCATATGCACATTCCACACACTAGTATACATACATTCCTATGATAATTACATACGTGCATAATTACACGATAGATACATAG
>JARPRG010000277.1:1115089-1127622 GCA_031001745.1 Hartigia nigra
ATATATATATATATATTCAAAAAATTCTAATCGACACATGTTTACCTGTCGCCAGAAGGGACGGCCCTGTCTTCGCCGAATAAATGTTCCTGGTATTGCGTGGCGTATCGTGGTGGGGAGGATTGCGGTAACGGAGGAGAAGCTTTAAATCCAAGGATAATTCGTAGTATATATCATTCGCGATAAAACAAAGCCTTCCACTTCACTTGTCTTCAATCTGTCTCCAACTACCGACCTAACCCGCTAACCATTGTGAATACTTGCCATTTATTATTTTTTAACGCAAATTTATCGACCATCGCAGAATAATGACTGACTCCACAACATCGTATAGATATAAAAAGAAAATAAATAAAAAGAAACTTCATAAGAGGGTAAACTCTAATTATACCTCTATTCCCTTTTACTTCTGCACGGAAGCAGACTTCACCTTTCCGTGTGTCGTTGGTGGATCCTTTCCAATGGACATTTTTATGATCAACGTGACTCCTTCCGTAACAATCAAAAAATATGGCTGAAGTTAAAAGCCCGTAACTTGCGCGACCGCTGAACTATGGCAATAAAGAAAGGGGTCCTGTGGAAGGTGGTCTTGCTATATACAGATATATATATATATATATATATATATATATATATAAGGTATACATATGTGGGATAGATAAAAGCACGTGGACAGAGACTATATGAAGCGGTGCGTTCGTGACAAGTATGTAGTTACGTTTATGTATATATATATATATGACTTTGTATATAAGTAAGTATATAGATATGTAGCTATATGCTTACATGGTCGAATGAGCTACTGGTGTAGACCCCCCCACTCTCTTCCGTAACCCCTTCTCTCCTTTTGAAATGGGATGGACTTGGTGGCGTTTCGTTTATCTCTGTTGCGGTCCACTGCGTTTATGTATATCTATATACTATGGTACATATATATGTGTGTGTGTCTTAGCTAGCGAATAACAATCACTGTTCAGCTTATATCTCTGAGATTTTATGTTTTGCATCTTACGACTTGACCCTTTTTGATGTGCCATGAATTCTCATTTCTTCTATCATAGAGGCTGAATAGCGCAATCGATGCTTGCACAAATCCCAACTCATTCTGTTGTATGGAGACTTCATGCCGTAGATTCTATCTACCAGTTTTCTGTTTAAACTTTTATGAAGGGATTTGTTATTGAATTTAGATATATATTATAGCTTCGTGTGGTCCCTTGCGGTGCCTGCGGCGATGCTGGTGGTCCGTTTGCGTAAATATTATTTTTTTTATCATTCAGTGTCTTTCGACGATTTTATTTTCGCATTTATATTCGGTATCAGATAAACAATCTGCCACCTTTAATAAACATTCTGCATAATCTTGTTGTTCTTCATTTACTGTAATATTGGTACTCAATGTCACGTACTCAAAAATATTACATGTGACTGTTGCTTATCAAGAAAATGAAGAATGGAGTTTATCGGTACTTGAAATATTTCAAGACTTTATGTTACAGAATTTTTGTTTTCGCGAAGCCACAAAGTTAATGAGATTTTTTTCGTAAGACAACGGATGAAGAAAGCAAGATACGAGGGTACTTTGGTTTATTCGGAGAAGGTAAAGCTCGTGGAGCTTTCGTGTTATGACATGGTACATGGAGTCACGTGGTGAAAATAGTTATGAGAGTCATATTTACTTAGATTACACGTAGGTGGTATGGTCGGTGTTGTAAAATCTAAATCTCAGTGAACGCTATATACCTGGTGATACAATATTTTTGGTCGCCTTAGTAATTGAAACGTTGTCGTTCTGCCAAAGGTGTACGAAAAGGTATTTTAAATATTCAGTTGATCGATTCTTTCTGGCGTTTGATGTCTTAGTCCTTAAATGTTTTATTGTTCACTGCAAGGATAATACGCGAATCCTTTTGGCAAAATTTTCGTTCTAAGTATACGTGATAGTTAAATTGGCTGGGCCGTTACCGAAACACGCGGTACAAGATTATGACTGTGCAAGTCCTAATGCAGTAGACCGTAACTTCGTTAACCTAGCGTTGCAAGTAGCGAATTTGAAATCACTACCTGGTCATGAACTAACCTCAAATAGCGAAAATGGAAGTTATCCTTTGATGAATCCGTAATACATCCTAACTTAAAATTGAGCAAATATTACGACACGTAATAAATTTCAAACAATCTTACAAACTTTTATAAATAAATTGAGATCCATTCGCAAGCAGGAATCACGGAGGATTTAAGCACAAAAATAGCTTTAAAAAACGTTGAATACTTACAAGCTGCCAATGGCATTGAAAATCAATATTTACATTCGGCCGAGATCATTCGTTCGAATGCACGTCCACTTTAACAACGTAAAAGGTAAAAGCTCAAGCTCAATTTTTGTATTTGTTTTTCTCAACAAGAAATAACGCGCTCTTATCCAACCTTTTCTATATTCACTAGAGAGGACTTTTGCTGCTCATTGCCCAGAGAGCTTCTGATCGGTCAGGCACGGCTATGTAAACACGACTCGCCCTGAGCTTAAGTTTGTGAAACCATCTTTTCACAATCTTTCCAACATCTAAGCGCTCAAGCCACTAGTCCCTATATGTACTTTTCGTCCTTTTCCTCCAAGGATTTTACGAATATTAGATCCTTTCGTTATATTCCTTTAACGTCTTGACACATTCCCATCATAATTGTACGTGTTACAAAGGATCCTATAGATTTATCAAATTTTGTCATCCCACCTATTAGACGTGTTCAACATAAGCTGCAAGCTTTTATTTTTAAGTATGAAAAGTTCGTTTTACATTATTTTCCATAATGTAATTGATTGTTTTAATATAATTGAAGGTAAATACCTTTGTCTTCCAAAAAATAGTTCTCTTGCGTTATGCAACAGGATGGGTTCTTCCAACTGGGAACGTTCGTATTTGGCAGCGCAGTCAATTTCCAGTTTTGGTCAGGACCGGAAGACAAAGACCATCGCTGATTTGGATGCCAAGCTGCTTCCGATACGTCTTGAAATGCAAATTCAATCCGGTTAAGCGTGCATCGACCAGCCTCCTACAGCATGAATAATACATACTGACCTCACCCCTGTAAAGACTCCTCACCGACCTCTAACCAACCCTCAAAGCTCCAACCCTTGGTCACGGCCACTCCCAGACTCTTACGTGCACACATGGTACTCTTCCTTTATCAAATAAATAGAACGTGCAGCTAATCCATTTAGTTAGTCAATACAATTAGATAGCAACCTCATGAAAAAAGTATATAATTTATCGTTATATTATTTAGAAGAAAAAGTTCCAACTGTTCCATTTTCCTTCTCAGATACTATTCTTTTATTGTTACTGAATTTCTCGACGTCATTCTATATTGCTCAATGCTATTGGTTATAACGGATGTAAAAATGGCTTGAACAAATCCACAAGGAACATCCAGAGGATAAGGAGGTTTCGAGTTGCTGGCTTGGCTCTTTCCGTTAGGCACCTGTCGATAGATACAAATAACAGGGGTTTGGTACAAGTTTGAAATGGGGGTCGATTGTGACGAGCATCCATATTCTTGCAAGACGAACACGAAGACTCGAGAGGGAGGATAATGGGACCACACGAGAGGCAAACTTGTCATGCATCCAAACCCCATGAATGTATTCTGACATTGATGTATCGACAGGGTGACTCCCCTTTCAAGGTAATACTCCATCATGGGGGTCATTGTTTCAAAATAAAAGAAAATCCCGTCACTGCAACCGTCAAGCTTACTTACTCGACGCGACTGTCTACTTTTCAGGCAGAATCAAACCTTAATTTTCTTTGCTGATTGACACACCCGATGTGTACGATTTAATCTAAAAATGCTCTCTTAACTCCCAAAACTTTTACACGACATATAAAAAACTATTGTTCATCCGAAAATATGAGAATTGGGAAATACCTGGTTTTATTATCTTTTAATTTCATGAGATTGGAGCGAGGTACCAGAGAACTTATATGAATTTTGACAATGAAAAAGTTTTTAGTACGCGGAGTGCTTCGTCCTTTCAGTTCTTACAAATAGGATCTCCTCTGACTAGACGCCGTTTACGAAGTGACGTATTTACCGTTAAATGGGGCGTCTGCCCGATGAAGTCTCTTACGTGAAAAACACCATGGCTTTCTTTGGTGACTCGAAGAGAGAGTGGTTATATGCCAGGGAGTAAAACCTCCTTCTCCGTCGTAACGTTCTCAGACGTTGATGCTTTTTACTCCTTAGGTATCTACGTATCCAGACAATTTGTGTCACCCTGTTTTACGCTGCTCTACGTTCACTTTGAAATTTTGATCGAGGTTCCTCTAATGGGGGATGGTGATCTCGTGTATCTTCGTGGAAACGAGTCTCGCCGGAATGTTCACTCATAAGTTTCCTTTTTGATCGCAGGAAATAATGCAATAAGCTGTTATAAAGTTTTCGAGGTATTTTAATCCTCTGTCGTGCATGGGTTTTTCTCGCCTTGTACTTTACATTTTCTCTGTGTTCGAACCTGTGATTATTGATAATGAAATTTTGGTTTCACGTATGTTTATGTAATTCTAAAATATTTTACTCTACAGTAGTCGCGCCGCAGACTTAAAATCTTAATGAAAAATATAACTGTAATCGATTGATGTATTTTTAATATACTATAAAAAATATGTTATTTCACGTATTATATACAGTTGTACATAAAATCTTTGAAATTAAAGTATATTAAACCCGTATACACATTGGTGAAAATGTTTAAGCAATTTCAGTAACTGAAACGAGTGTAATTAAAATGCAGATATTTTCTTTTTTAGAAAAGATATTTTTCTGAATAAATGTTTGTTAATCAAGCTAAGTATACGTACTGTACATATATTAAGGTTTATTGTTTCTCAAACGAATAAATGAATGGATTAAAGTCTATTTTATCCTAGTATTATAAGAACTTCTATAGACACGCACTGGCAATGCCAATATCAATTTTTTCTATAATTTATTACTTCTCCACGTTACATAATAATAATTCAGAACAATACGATTCTCTCGTTCTTGAGAAATGAGAAGAATAAAAAACGACAATAAAAGTTTGATTCGGTGCATTTATTTATTTTAATTGAGTTCCATAAATCGCTGGATAGCAGAGATATGCGTGACGTTTCTCATTACACGAGCACAATTTCAAAAGTAATCAAAGCAAAACGAACAAATAAAAAAGCAAGAACGTCATTCTTATAGTACCAACAGATTAGGCAGTCTATAAGATTTTGTAGGCCTAACAATAAAATTGACTGAATACAAATTTGGCAAAATAAAATAACCAGGTAATTTATTTTATTAAATTACAAAACATTCGCATGATATCTGCAGCCTTCTTGAGATTCTTAAAAAATATGAGCTGATCATGGTCGATTATTTGAAAAATGTCAAAATATTTGCCCACCCGGTATATTCCTGATTCCAGTATATCCTTTAACGCACAAGATAGTGAATTACCGAGAGGACTCATGAATTAAAAGAAATACTAAGAAATGATACAAAATATTATACCACAAAGTATTATTTAACGATGAAGAATTTTTTTCCAAGAATTATATACAATCGTATCACAGACTGCTTTTTGGTTGAATACAGGGAGAGATAAAAAAAAAGGAATGGCATTCAACTTTCTAAGAGCTTAAAGTATATACAGTGACGACTCCCTTTCAGCATCCCTGCAAAAGTTATCGTCGATTGACGTACTTTTACCCCTTTTGAAAAGGGCTTCAAAGCGAGATGCGAATAATGGGTTCCAGAAGGCGTGTGTACTTAATGGCCGAAAGATGCAGAAATTCCAACTGGTAATTTTACGGTAACGGGTTCAAGATAGCTCGCTGGGAGTTTTAAGTGGTCGTTATTGAGTGAGTAAATTTTATTGCCTTCATTTGGCGTTTCGGTGCCTGAATGAGACGCAGATGGGATGAGGTCGCGAGGTCGACTGCTACAACAATGGGGAATAATGGAAGTGAAAGTTTGCCAAATAGCGAGATACGACAGGAGAGAGTGGTAAAACTTAGAAACGTGTTCGTTTGTCCTCTTGGAAATCGAGTCGGTTGAATTTCGTCGCGACAGAAATAAAAGAGATAAAAAGAAAAAAAGGAAGATAAATCATGCGCCAAGAAACGAATCGATAAACATTGTCAGACCAATTCATGTCAAACGGAACAACATTTTTTTTCGACTCTTTCAAACTTTCCTCTTTCTTTTCCAACAAACCAAAGTATACTAGGTACGTCTTACCTAGATCCATTCTATTATTACTTCAATTCAGTCGAAAGAATTGAATTGTGATATGGCGCGTCTATTTTCTTATGCAAGTATAACATTGTCGTATTAAATTTACATCTATCTCAAACAATGTTTAATAATACACCAAAATTGTTCAATCTTTTTCCTAAATTTCACGGTGTCTTTTATCAGACGTAAAAAGTGGAGAAATATATTGTTAGCGTGTTTAATTTAATTCTTTTATTAACATAAGATAAAATCTTTCAGGTTTGTTGTCATTAGGCTTTTCGTTTTTTTTTTCCTGCATCCCTTTTATTAAGGCTTCTATCAGGCGTCACGACGATGGTACATGAGCAAACACATTTTCTGTGGTAAGCAGTTGGAAGATCCGTGAGATATATCACGTATCACGTTTCTGAGACTCGTGTACACGTAACGCTTACGCCTGTACTTATATATATACAACAGTACCGATTACAAATAGCTCTAATCGAAAAGGGACGAGTCTCAAGATAGACCACGTTCGAGTTATCTTGCCATATTATTTTTGCGTTATATCATCCCTATTATTACTATAATTGTATCATAGATGATTATTGTGCAAAAACATTTAAGCATCGTAATACAGTTATGAACAATTCCGGTATACTATATATACATATAATATAAATCGATATTGAACTCTTCTACCCATATATCTGTAATATTTTATTCAACGGATAAAAATCAGCACAAAATATACATAAAACGTCTTTTTACGATTTCTGTTATGAAGGTAGCAACTTTATGCTATAAATGTTTTCGAGTCGAAATCTGCACGATATTTTTCGCAGTACAAAGAATGGAAAAAATAAAAAAATCTTGTCATTACTTCTGATCAATAATAAACCAATAAAAACGACATCGCTTATCCCTTCAGCATGTTCGTAATTCTTTCTCGTATATAGCTTCGCATAAATTACACAGGCTCATCATTAATTGTCTGACCAAGATAATCACGTCACTGTCTATTATCAAGAAGAAAGGTTCAGTGAATCTTGTATCGCATCAAACCCATATCAAACACAGATCGTCGCGTCTCGTTAACTTTGTTAAGGCCGATCACCAATCAGATTAACCAATAGAAACAGTCATGGTGAATCAGCCAGTAAAATATAGTCAGACTTCCAGTAGTATAAGATCCCTATAGTCAGCCGTACCTTACAACGACAGAATGATCGACATGATCTAAACAAAAGATTTAACGAAAAAAAGATGGATAGTCAATGAAAAAGAAACTAGTTTATATCTAAATTCACTAGCCTATAAATTCAGACGATTACATAATTTTAGGGAATATCTGCTTCTGTTTCCTGTTGATTAACTATCAGCGTAAACAACCAAATGGTAATTTACATGTAAAGTATTATGGTTCGAAAAAGAGGAGTTTACGGAAAGTGAAAAATGCCGTAGACTCTAATTTGTATTCAAGGACATTTCCAAAGTTTCTCTCAATTTCTCACCAGCCCTATTTTCCCTTTACACTCTCTTCTTTTGGTTCCACCCAGTTCCCAACCTTCATTTGTTTCCACGCTCTACTGGAAATTGCTTTGTCGGCCTGAGAAAAGTGAATTTTTGTACAAAAGTTACGAGCTTGAATGGATAAACTAATTCCATTGAAATAGTAAGAGTCATTTGATAGTAGAGAGATATGATAAAAATCGTGTACAGCCTCTTTATCACCGGTAGTTTCACTTGAACTACCCATCGTATTTATACGTATAATCTAAAAGAACATTAAAAGCCTGTATGTTTGCGATTCTGTAATATCAGCGTATCGAAGCGTATATGCATTGTATATAGAAAGTCAGAGGCAAACTGAGCAGGTAGAATAAAGGGACAATCCAGTTTACTTTTACGACGTCAGGCTGCCTGGAGACTTTACTGTTGTTCGTATAACGTTACGAGACAGCGAGCGTAACCAGCAGATGAAGCCAGAAGGCTCAATTCCCGAGGGAAGGAATTATTAATAATTAGAATTTACAACAGGCGGGGAAAGATGTTGGACAATGAGCACGCTAATTGCATTGTAATTGTTTGTTTCGTTTTCACGAAGAAATAAAGCTTACAAAGGGGGAAGAGATATACGCACAGTATACCATCCTTTAGTTTCTCCTTTCTTCCTATAGCCATACCCAGCCACTTTCGAAGACAAGAACGGGCATTTAATCAGAGACATTTTATATTCCCCAAGGGACAATAAAGTGGAAAAAAAAAATATATTACATTGGGAAAATCGCCAAAATATAATAATATTTATACATAGGCTTGATATTTATGTCTATGAAAATAAAAGGACTTCGTGGTACATTAGACGAAACAGGGAATTGACAGTCGATTGAGAAGTAAAATAAAGGACATAGAAAAATTTAAAGAAAGCATCCTTTTCTTTCCTATAGAGTAATTTCACTTTAAATACATAATCGTTACTCGTTAATGCCCATTAAATGGTATTGCTCATTTTATATTAAAGCTGCTTTAATGACATTTCTTTTATTCAGCTCCTCGACCGTCGGGCTATAACTTGTTTTTTTTTTTTTTTACATTAAATAACGCCCCTGCATACGCATCGATCAATGAAGAAAACAGTAAGTAGAAGCGCCGAAAAAAGACACGTTTAAAAGACAAAAAGGTGACTTCAACACGGAGGACGAAGTAATTGCAAGAGTGAAATGGTGGGATAACGTGTTTTTGCCAGGGGAAGTCAAGGTAACGTCGTAAAATAGATGCACTTTTCTTAGACAGATTGGATATTTTTTTGCATGATTCATATCACAACGGGGTTACGAGGATGATACATGAGACACTAGGGTGTTAGAGACACTTCTGGAAGACCTGTGGCTCGTTGCCAGCGTTCCCAAACTGTGACAATGTGGTTTTCACATCGTGGATGGGTAGCTCGCAGGGTGGCAACTTTATCGTATCAGATGAGAATGCAAAAGATCACGGTGATTGACTGATAATGAATACCTACCCGAGTCAAAAAATAAGTCCTGTTTCAATTCTTTCTCGTTCTTCTCTACAATACGAAAACTGGATTTATAAGTTCTGCTTTAGTCCGGAATACGTAAGAATTCAGTCTAGATTCAAAGGCAGAAAGACGAGATCAGACTCATCAGGAATTATTTGTCGTACAAGCAGACCTAGATCAGCATGAAAAGAACAAAATTAAACTCATAAAGATCAAAGCAGTAGATATTTATTTTGACATAGATAGTATTGACGGAATATTACATAATGATATTTGCGTGTTTCACATGACTGGAATAAATGTAAAATTGTTTGACAAATACAAATTTGAAATGGAGTAAGTTGATTTTTGTAAAAATGTATGACTATACGCTTGCTGGAATAATCGAGAGAGAATGGGTCGTGAGATTTTAAAGGAATTTTTATTATTCGCATTCACACAGAATATTACATTATATTTACAATTTAAAGGCCCACGAATTTCTGCAGGAGACACGAGATGAAACTTGAATGAAATATTTATCCGTGAATTTCATTAATTTCGTATGGAAATAATTACGTAGAATTCCATAGGAGCATTTTTTAACTCTTTTTTTTTTACAATGCCATCAAATGGAGCGTGTGGGGATGTAATTTTTCGTTGGGCAAAGAAATAAAAAAATTTTTTAACGTATTGTTAGAAGAGTGGACATAATCGACTTTAATAAATTGATGGATTATTGATTTTTAATGTATCAATTTATCATTGACTTTTAAGTATAACGATAATACATATTCTGAGAGTTGTGAAATTTCTAATTGGATAAATTTTAATCGTTAAGCATCATCTTGACTAAACAGTTTTCTCGTAATATTCTCCCGTGAGAAATTACAGCGAGGGAAATAATTTGAGAAACTTACTTGATTGAGATGAAATGTTTGCAGAATTCAAGACTAGGACACGATATAGCTATACGTAACTATCTATTCATTCCCGGTAGATTCTCTCTTATCATTTGCTCCAAGACGTCGAGTAAAAGCCTTCGACTGACAAAGAACCAAGTAGACAGTACTCAAGACGTAAACATTGAGTAGCATCGAGTTTCACTAGTTTCCAATTTACTAAAAATTTTCGGAATTGCATCGGGTACGTCTCGTGTTCAAGTGGACAAGTAATTGCAATTTTCACGAAAACGATCGTGTAATTTCAATTTTCTTGCAGGACAAGTACCTGAAGAAATCAGCAAATTTTATCGGTCAAGGATTATCGCAAACTAACGAACACCGTTAGATAAACTAAAATCATATAACCCCACATTAATTAAAACTACGAAATTCGTATCTGATTGCATAGCAGTGATAAAACGTCTGAATTCAAGTTTACGATCAATTTTGAAGAATCGGTCGTAATAGTGATTGGAAACAGTTTCCAATTCATATAAATCCAGCGCGATGCGTGCAAAACGACTAAAAGTAATTCCCATGAAAACAGTGGGTATTAAAATTCAATGTGCGACGCGTAGCAAATCTAGTGCGTCGTCGCGACGCCGATGAGAAGCTATCGAATAGGGTGATGCCATCCGGGTAAAAGGGAATGTGACGTAAAAAGGGAAGGGAAGAGGGTGTAGAAGAGACAGTGGCGAAGCGAATAGGTAGGGAGGGGGGAGGGGGGGGGGAATAATTGAAAATTCCAACATGCCACGGCGTTTTAGTCTGACACTTCTGGAAAATAGTGTTCAGTAATTTTCCTGGGATATTCAGATTGCCGGAGCACGCTCTGAGTTTTCAGTGAGATTGCCCGTGAAATTCTTAAAGGCTGTGTGGTCCGCACGTTTTATCCTCCTGAATTTCAATAGATTCTGAAAGGACGCCATCGCGATCAATTGATTGGCGAATTCCTATGAACCATATAATAGTACCTTAACCTAGTATTACTTCGTTACGTGTAAAAAGAACATTGTTACCAGATCATAAAGAGAAACACACATTAAAAAAAAAAGACAGCGAGTTCCACGTAAAGTTGCATGTTATACAAATGAATTTCTAAATGCAGTGTTTCCATCAAACCAAAACTTCATTCGATCTCTGACCAACCTATTTTATTAGTAAATCCAATTACAATGTGAAAATATATTTCATTGTGTTGTTACAACAATGCCTCATTAACAAGCGTACTGTTTGTAATATAATAAAGTCATGGTAAACCGTGCTACTTCCAAAGGATGCAAATTACCATTGTTGTATTCATACACAGTAGCGTTTACAAAAGGCAAGTACAATAGGTTGAGAACGTATAAAGAATAAAGTATACAATTAGTGTGAATAGCGAAAGGTTGAGCATAAATTGACGTATAGAAAATCATACTGGTCAATGCAATAAGGATTGATACAATGGTTGACTTAGATGGCTACGTAGATAACGTGTATATTTGGCACCTGGCTAATTCGAACAACGGCATTGTCCAGCCGTGTATTAATCTCCATTACGAAGTCATTATTCATTCGCTTAACCTTTCCTTTTTACCGAATCATAACTCAAACTCTTGGCATTTATTCGCTATAATGCATTCATGGCTTACGGTGGCTGCCTGTTTTCCACTTGGTCGGGGGTAATGGCGCGCACGGCGTTCTCTTCTCCTTCTCGTCTTGAACCTGGTCGAGAGACCCATCCCATCCAAGGCACCTAAACGAACCCTCTACCTTACTATAATTGGGTGGAAAGCTGCTAACAATAGAGCTCACTCTTCGCGCGAGTCTTTTCCAAAGCTTTCGATCCTTGCTTCCTTTTGAGAGAGACACAGGAGGTAGAACGCGGACGTATAACGGGAGTCTGTGAAATTCAAGAAAATGAAAGGGTATGTGTGGCGTCTAGGTGAGGCAGGAGAGTAAAGGGAAATTTTCATCGTTTGAAATAAAAAAAGGAAATTTCCCTACGGTAGTAAACGAGAACAAAGGATAATGGGAGTTTCCTTTCTTTTCTTATTCTTTAAAGATCGTCACAGCTAGACAGAGGAATTCTGAATTCTGTAAAGAGGACAGTATATATTGTGAGGGGGGGCTGAGAATGGACCACACGTGAGTTTTGTATTACTAAGGCTTATATTATACAAATGTGGGACAGATACAACTTAACCTACTTATCCTACTTGTGTGTGTTAATTAGGGGGTGTGTGCGGGGGTGGGTGCGTGTGTCGTGTGTCCGTCCGCCTAAAGTCTCGTTCCTTTCACATTTCGTCCGCAATCTGTCACTCACTCTCACTATGTTATCCTTCCACATGGTGGCTCTC
>JARPRG010000277.1:1137929-1173949 GCA_031001745.1 Hartigia nigra
TAAGAGACATTGCGAACTTTGATATTGTCTTACGTAAGAAAAGTTACTCCTGAGATTCTCGAAATATCCTCCATACTACAATTGGCGAACCAGTGATAATAGACATAGCATACACAAGTGCAAATGTAGCGAAAATCAATATAGCTGTTGTTATCATGAATTAAAATTTTGCACAAACTAATACAAACAGAGAATGAAAATAAGTATAGGTAGGTACAGGAAGTAGTATTGTATAGAAAGCTACTTCTTCCGTCATATATTGGCCTATAGAAAATGGATGCTGGGTGGACCAATTTCGACATTTGAGTTTCTTTACACCCGAACCAATTCCTATTAAGTAACTTTCGTCGCCTTTACGACGCATGGGACTTATCGGCTTATCGTCTCAACTCGAACTTACCCTGTCCTTCGTACCTTTCATCCCTGCTTCTTCCTGGTCCTTCCTAGTTTAGGTTCTAATTCAGAGAGACTGTCGAAATCCCTAGACTGGGTATTACACTGCCGTAAACCCTGGAAAGTGGTTCGGTTTGCTAAAGTACAAGGACAGGTGATGTTCAAGGAATCCTGAACGGACGGATCAAGTTTCGATATCCTTAAGGTGGCGAGTCCTTGCTAGGTCATCCTCCGTTCCAACCCCGATTCATCCTCAATTCATCCCCCGCGGACCAGCACAACGAGCCAATATACAATCAGCCGGGGACGCTTATATTATTGATAAGGGATTACATATCCATGGTCAAACCGACGTAACATGGCGTTCAATCTTCCTCTTGCTCTCAAACATGGGTCCATTAAATCAAATTTAATTATGGATGCTGGAAAATTCTGAAGTTATTTCTGAGCAACTTTATGAGATATTCTTAGCGTCCTTGTTAGGTAATTTTATGTTTGAAATTCTTCCACAATTATAATGTTCAACATTTCTTCAATTAATAACCATTAACTCCAGATATATAAATAATATTAAAATATGCATACGTACTCGATGTAAATAAAATGTTGACAGGAAAACTGTCAACATCTGGAAAACAAAAGTATACACTGGTATACTAATACGAAGGTAGGATATTTTGAATCGTGAATGGGTACGATTTATGGCGAGTTTCTGGTCATAGAGGATAGGAAAGGTAAGCCATCCCTGCAGATGCTACTCGTGTTATTTACTACACGTTCCATAACCGCATTTCTCGTTCGTGGCAGGTCTGTGTGCCTTCGCATGGTTGTCTAGCTGGGTCTACGTTCTCATTCCATCTTAAGAAGTGTGTTACACTACTGCGTTCTTGGCATAACTCTGAGATCTATGGAGAAGCGTGTTTCTATGAACCTCCATTATATATGAGATAAACACTGTGGCCAGTGGAGTGTATAATACATACCACACGAATATTCAATAGGAAGCTGTTTCAGTTATTCCTATCTTTACCAATGACATTTATAGTAATCCAATTATAAAGTTCGCGATTTTATTAGTAATTTAGTACACACCACAGCACAATTAGGTGTACTGAACACCTTAATAGTCAGGTTACCCAAATCGATCTAGTTCGTTGCCAATTTAAGAGGTTTCTGTACCCGCCAAACTTAGAGCTGTTATCTTTAATTTGGACAATATTCAAAATTAACATCATGCCATCTGAACACTTCAGTTAGAATACCAATTAATTAAAATTTGTAAAAGAATACGCCCATGTTCGTTATTTTTAATTGATTTAAAAATTTTAGGATTCTGTTTAAATTGCGTTTTTTAGATATTTTGACATACTTAATAATAGTCTATCCTACTTTACAATTTCTATGTAACGATCGAGACCCTCATTTTTGTACACATAGAATGAGTTTGTGAAAACTGAATCGAGAGAGAAGGAAGCCAATTATTCCGAAATTACGTAACACTTTGTATAATTGGAATTCGAGGTAGCACAGTGCCTGGTGTGTGTGTGTGTGTGTGTGTGTTATATATGTAGAGCGATACGCGATTACTCTCGTGGGAATGACTCTTGTCGCTCTCTTTTGCAGAAGACTTAAATGCAACAAGCGAAACAGTTATTTTTATAAAATTATTTCCACCTGTAGTGCAGCTAGTGGAGAAGGACTATTTGGTAGAGGGTGAGATTTGGGTACATTTGCATATAAAAGACTCGCGGATTGTCAGAAATATGTCCCTGCTGTGTAATGTCCTTTTATTTCGAAACTACCTACACCTACCTGACGCTAACTATCTCCGCCGTCAACCGGAATTATATATATACGGTCCACGATGAAAATTTTACTCTACATAAGCTCAAGGAAACATTTACTACGTGTAATCATTAATTAAAGTAACAGACTCTGTTAACGAATCTTCAGAATAACATAATTTAATGCACCTGCTACCAGCTTCTTTTTCTTTCTATCGTTTGAGCTAATTAAGAGTACTGTCCAAGTGTAGGTTGTAACGTTGTAAGCTGAAGGAGGCTCCACCTAGGAATAACGAGAAAATAAATAAATCGGACCTATCAGAATGGACAGTGGGTTCGGTGGCACAGTGGTTAGTGCCCTGACTTGGTAGTCCATAAGTATCGGGTTTGATCCTCGATGAAAATTCTTCATTTTTCGAAAATTTCTAGCCATCAAACATCGGAGTTAAAAATAAATTTAATCAGGGAGTCCGAGCAACACGTTATAAGGTACTACTTATACATATCTGTATAAGGAAGGTATTAAACGTCCGTAATTGAATCAAAGAGCCTCCATTGTATACTTTAGAAATTTGTCTAAAAGTCAGAATTAATAATAAAAGACAGTCCGTAATGGGATATATCGATCATTATATTGAAAAATGTAGGACTCCGCTTTTCACGTTATTATAGGGACTTTTATGTTCTTCATAAAAATATTATGATCATTATAGGTAGCAGTATTGAAAATTACTCGAATTTCGAAGCAGATAATTCATTTTAATTAGGCACTTTGCTTGTTATGGAAAATTATAAGTGAGATGGTAGAAATATTTACGGTGCATTGGTACACAGGAGAATTGTAACTGGGATGGTTTCGGAGGTATAAGACGTCAGGATAGCGCAAAATGCAGAATAAGAAAAATTATATACAAGATACAAGAGGGTAAGAGGTTGAGAAGAAGTGGGGAAGGGATAAAGAGGGACTGAGATAGGTGAAAGAAGAGTACCAGAAGGAAAGCACGCGTCTCTTGGCAACCTCGCTGAAGAGATTTTTCACGTTGCATTATCGCGGTATATCCGAGC
Source organism: Hartigia nigra (assembly GCA_031001745.1). Classification (NCBI taxonomy): domain Eukaryota; kingdom Metazoa; phylum Arthropoda; class Insecta; order Hymenoptera; family Cephidae; genus Hartigia; species Hartigia nigra. Next base: position 1,141,172 of record JARPRG010000277.1, read on the forward strand.
GATGTATTAAATTCATAAAAAATAACGTTTCACTACCCCACATTTCCCGTTCTTATCTCGAGCTATTTTTCTTTTACGTCGCCCTCGAGGCTAAAGAGAGCGAGCGTAGAAGAGGTACACTGTTTTCTTTCACTCTTCCCTGGAGCATTTACCTTGCTCCAGGAGTGCCGACCCATCCAGTTCTCTCCTATATGCTTTGCTCATGATATCCAAGTCGAAGAAGAGAAAGATGTAAGAAAGGGAATGTAAAAGAAGAAAAAAAAATAAAGAAGGAAAGTAGAGACGCAGGTATAACCCATCTCTTGAGCCCTCGTGAACCCTTTCCACGTGAAATCGGCTAGTGAGAAAACGATCCTTGGGAAATCGGATATGTCGTTGGAGACCGACGCCGGGCGCCGGGCATCGTTGCCGAATGGAAAAAGGATCCTTCGAGATCTCGTATTACTTCGTATAATGGAATTTACCTTGCGAAATATCTAGGTAATCTTGGCAAGTATGGATGTTCGTGTAACTGGAGTTTGTCAGATTAATATTGTCAAGTTGATTGTATGTTATCTTCTGAGCCAATAACAATCTAGTTGCCTCTGTTGTTTGTCTTCTTGCGTTATGTGCATTTATGCGCTACGTTCTACGTGTGGCAGTAATCTAACGTTGATGGATTTATGCTGCCACGAACATGAAATAGACAACGACTGATCCATTATTCTTTTAATCTTTCAGGAGCGTGACTTTTAGTCTTTAATGGCTGACTGCATTGAGTATTTGCAAACAATTTATTGATACATTATTTTTTTAATCCTATAGATGAAACGATCTTCGTCTATCTATTTTCCATTAGACTATGTATTGTAGCACAGTATACAGTATACAGTATAGCAGAGATACGTATATACAGTGTTATTCAGAGCTATTGTGCCAGCTGAAGTTGGCGGATTCATTTAATTTCTATCAATTCCTATGGTAAAACCATCTTCGGGTGGCACACCAGCTTTTAACTTATATATAAACACACACACACAAGATACGGGCAGGCGAGCGTTGCAAATTGAAAACAAATCTTGATACTCATGAACTCGTGACTCGTAATCTCGCAAGTTTTCCACTTTAAGCCGCGTTCATACGTATGGCTAAAGAGTGGGTTTACGTGTCAACCTAAAGTAATACGTAAAGGCGATTGTACGACGCCCTACTGCATTGACAATGAAGGACAGTGACGGCAGCCATAATGCTCATTCTCGTGGAGGTCACTCAATCAAAAGATATATTTTTATAAGGAAATCCAATATTTTTTTAAATTTCTAATGATTCGACAAGAATCATGACTTCGATATTACTACATCCAATAATACAAATATCTAAGTATCTATACGTATTCCAACTGACGTACAGACGTTAATTTTTTAAAATGAAAATTTGTCATGCATAATGTCACTTTTATATAATTTTCATTTTTATTTACTAAACTCACTCTTTATATAAAATAATAACAGATATTCTTTCATTCAATAATGTAAAGAAATATGCTTTCAATGTTTCAAATATATCTATATATCTAAGCACTGCTGTCTTGTGAGGATAATCTTCAAAATTAATATATTTCCGTGTTGCCTTTGTAAACCAGAATACTCCAATCGAAAGATTGAACATCCACGGAGATTGTTCGATCTGCGAGAAGAAAATCGATCGCTCTATCGATCTGTACCTTTTATTTTTCCAAGCGCATCGAATAGGACGTTGAGGTAACGAGAGTTATTGGATTTTCCTATCAGGTAATACTTGACCCATAAGATGCTCTGTTCAGCTGAATCTTCCGGATATAGTTTCTACATACTCAGGTATACGTATCTATATCTATAAGGGCGCAAGTTTACTATATGAATTTATCGAAATCATCTTGGGGAGCTAACTCGGTACTTTCCCTTTAACAAAGATATTTCCATGATTTCTAAGTATTTCTCAAGCTTCTTCAAATCTCATCTATTACTCAACAATATTTAATTTATCGCTTAGTACCATTTTTAGATAACCTACAATTATAATATAACATTAGCAATGCAAAATTGAAAAATCCAAAATATTGCCTCGATGTCAAAATGTGAGAAAAACTTTGCAAATTTGTCAAAGTCATATAATGTCAACTGTGTACAGTTATTTTTCGAGGTTTCTATATATTTATCATGCTCGCACTCCTATTTTATTATCCTTCCCGTAAAAAGCGCTCGACCGTCCTATCGATATTTCCATGGTGGAAAATCGATACAGCCACTGAATGTTCACGATTTTGCAATACAGAATGTTATACTCGTTTTACTCTACTGTGTGCATATTGCCAGTGGTGCGATATGCATTTCCCGGGTTGGAAATGCAAAAAATGGTATTTGGTTCGTCGCCTGTCATATATCCTGGTGAAATAGACCTGCTGCGCTTCGACGCTTTTCCGGAAATACATACGCGAAATAACGTCTATGAAATAATAAACCCATATTGCAAATTTAAAAGAGACGATTTGCCGTATTTCTAAGTTAAGTAGAATTGAAAATAAATATGCAAAAGATATTTAAAATTACTGTTGGAATTTTTTAGAAGAAAATTATTAATTAATTAGAATATTATTAGGTTTTTGTCGTAACGAGAAGGCAAGGGGTCGTTTGGAAATTTCAAACAGATCGGTAGACTTAATTGGATTTTAATGAGACTCCTAAGTTAATGTGAACTTTGGTTTCTGCCTGGAGGCCATGTGAACCAAACCGCAGGATGGACCAAATAATTGCATTATTAATAGCCAGCATCCAAGCAGTCAAGCGACAAAATCTCAACAATGAAATTACAGTGACGAAGGTAAAGATCACGTGAGTTGGTTATTACCTCATCATCCTTGTTATTAAATTTTATTTGAATACTCGACAAATTTTCCACGTACAATCAAAAAGCACATTATCCTCTTATGAAACATCAAAGTCAAAGGACCACATGAGGAGTATTATTATAATTATAATTAATTTTATATTATCACACTTTCGACGTTACCAATTATATTTTAATTCATATTGTAGGGTGCGTAGCGTTTCGCGTTACGTGTATGTAGGCGGTGGTTAGCGAGCGCGCTAAACGAGGCCGCTGAAAAACAGTAGAGCCACGCTGCATGAGCCAGAAAATTAAGAAAAGACAGTTTAATTGTAAGACGTGCCACTGTACGAGCAAGAGCTTTATAAGATTCAATAAATCGTTTATTTACTTTTCCCCAATGTGTTGCCTCCCAGACCCATCCACGTATAATTAAGAATACCATAATATTAATCACATATAGTCAATTAAGTATTTTAAATAATTCGCAATTATCACCTAAGCGTCACGTGTCAAAGCAAATAAAAAAATTAGAGCACAGAATTATTTCATGTACAAATCCACTTTGATAAACATTAATTCCTCGCAACATTTCTACATTATATAAAATAATTCATAGCACGTTTATTTCATTCACAGAAACATGGCTACCAACATGGATCAACGAGATGTTGACAAGATAACACTTTTCCTATGTCTTATTTATGTTGACTACGCTTTCGATACTTGTCAACAAACGAAGCTACGTAGACACGGCAGATCGGATACCCTTTATGCCACGTTCTCACGTCAATTTAGGGTAAATCCGTGTGCTTGGTTAGTAAGCTGTAAAATGAAAAAAAGTCGATTAGTAAAGCAATACCGATTCCGATGGTATTAACGGGCTGGTATTTATCGGTAGAAATTTAATTTGGTTTTATTGAGTACCTACGTTCCTCGTACACGTAGATATTAGGTGAGTACGTGCTACGCATGCACACATGACGATATTAGGCCGTTAATTTAATAAAGCAGTTCATTAACTCGTTGCAGCGTTTCTGCAGTTGGTTCTACGTACTCCCAAAGTACCTAAAGCGGTAGGGTGGAGATCAGGGTAATAGTTTTACGGAAAAAGAAAAAACGTACACGTACCACTCTATAGATCGATGCTATTACTATTCCTATAACGTACAGGCATTTACAAGCATTGACAATGCACCAAACTTCAGTGCATTGAAATGGCTTTGTGCCCTTTTACTAAATCTTTGTTTCTTCTTACCTTATCAGTGAAATATTTAAACTCCAGAAGAAATACAATTTCAATTCTTTATACTGCGATATTTTACATTTTATTTGAATTTGTCTTCTGAGCTCTCGTCTTTTTACTGTCAGATTTTTAAATAAAACGGGTCTGGTAGCTGGTAACGAATAAGCGAGATTTGCAACTTTTTTTTTAATGGAATATAGGTATACCTAACGTAGTGCAATATTTATTTACTTTAAAGAAGAACTGTATTATTCTTACTTGTATAGTTAGAGCTATATATTAAAGTAACACCATATATATATATATATCTATATGTAAGTACTTACATAAATATTGTTAGGAGCTTTCCTTGAGGGTTAAATTCCAACCCCTTTCCTTTGAGTTTCTTGTTCTCTGGTAAATCTCGCTTAGAAGCGACATTTCTCAGAGCGAGAGTCGTCGCTCTCGTCAATGGCAATCACTTCAAACATTGCGGGAAATCGAGTGTTTACAAGGTCCTGAAAATCCGTTTGAACTGCGAGACAAAGAAAATACAATACTTCCGTCGCGAATTCCTTGCAAGACTGGAATCTATAGAATGAAAATAGAAACCATGAAATGAGCTATGAACGCAGTAATAGAAAAGTTTGACAAGAGTGAAATACCAAGCGTACACAATTTCCGCCAGGTTACGTAAATAGTAGACGAAAGTGTACCAAATAAACGGTATACCGTGTGTACATCTGTTTTCAAACTTTAATATTTTATGGCTCTGCATTCCAAGTGAATGTAAAATGAAACTTGGCTGCGTCAAAGACTATATATTAAAATAGGGAAACAACAATAATAAAATAATAACGTGCACTATGACAAATTGTTCGAATATTGTATTCAATCGTGAAAACTAATAACCACACGAAATATTTCCTCCCTGATAATTAGTCTATGCTGATCTTCCTTATGTAATCATTGAAGTAATTTTATTGAACTTTGGGGAATTAGGTGAATGCGACATTACTCGAAAGATCGTCCGGTAAATAGATTAAATTAAAAGGGGCAGAAGGATTAAGAGGCAGAGACTGCCTTTAATTACTGGTGGGCCTATTAATGGCCGGTCGTGGTTGGACGACGGCTGGTCGGCCATATTTAATCCGCTTCCGCACCTTTTTCTCACCCTTTTGTCTTGGCAGCGCACGTTTAAGCTTCGGGCCAATAAGAACTATATTAAGCTCCCTCGTAAAAGAGAGACTCGTGCTCGCGAAATGAATCAAACGTACTGGTTTTTATTACAAAAGTTCGCCCCGATAAAATCACTGAGACTCATATAAAAGTCCAGCTACGAGGACAAGGCGCATACGAGTCAAATAAAAAATGTTAATTGGTAACCATGGTTACGTTTTTCGTCAGCTTTAATTTTCCATCGAATATCATTAAATTGCACAATGCTCAACACCAAGTATAATGGGCACGAGAACAAAATTTTGATTAAAACGATTTTTTTTATACAACTATTCTTTGCTTTAAAGCTGGAACTCTGCTTTCCTATTGAATTTCATTGTTTACTGCTATTAATAAAAAGTAACCGTGATTGAATGAAATTCAACATTTTTAAATTTTCAATCTGATAACAGTACTGAAATATCATGAAATTCTCCTTAATGAGGGCAACTCCTTTTTTTGCCTTTAAATTTACAATTTAACAAAGGAAAAACTGATTTGTGTAATTTTCGCTTTAATCGAATAAAGACCTGCAGGTAATAATAAAGGGTACAAGTACACGTTATAAACACGGCTAAATATGGCAGTAACCCACTTTATATACGACTTTTCACGTAACCACCATTTATGCTGCACAGTATAAACGTTGCAACTTACAATAACATTAAAAGACACTGAAATAGCCACTCGAATTGTATAATAATGATATTTAGCAAAAGTATACTACATCTTATAAAAACCATACCGGATAATTAAAAAAAAATGACATGAAATATCATCGATTGACCATAAAGCGCTGCTATATTCCAAAAACTATAGGTATATAATTACCATGAACAGGAATCTGACTATTAAGCTTTTAAATTCAATGTATTTATAGCGCAGTGCGGCTAAAATATACTTTACAATTCCAAATTCCATAGAAAAAGTAATAACGCGTAGAATTACGATCGACAAGCGTGGAAGCTCCAGTATCCTGGAAAATTGTATGTGCACTGCTTTTATTACAGCAGTTGTATTTCTAAGTGCTGATCAAATTCCTCGTATAAACAGAATTACCAAAATCGAATCATTTTCGAGGTAAATTTCTTTACTTTATGGCAACCAAGTATTTTATCCATATAAAATACAAAGCCGTTGTTTGTAAGAATTCTATACAACGATATACGTATTTCTATCTCTCATGCGAATAATAAAAGCAGATATTGATATTAAATACTTCTAAATTATTACGGAATACCATATTTTCCTAGGGAATACACAAAAGTTCACTTGGTTATGCGAGCAAATAGAAAATCGAGATAAATAACAAATGGACAAATATTAATCATAACGGCAATGCCGTATTGAAGTTTCGATTACAAAGTAAAGAACTTTATACGTATTTACATATGGAAAGCAGAAAATTGTATTGCCAGACTCTTATAAAAACGTACTTCTAGAATATCATTTGGAAAAACATTATCTACAAAGCGATCCACAAGTGCAAAAATCATGCGTACCTATTCTTACGAGAATAGTAAATTACAATTTATGGGTAGTTGCATTTTATTCGCATATTTTTGTAAACCATAAAACGCTACTATTGCAAATAAAATGTATGCAATCTACCAAGTTATGAGTATAACCAACCCAGAGTATTTTAATCTTAAAAAAAAAACGAATACATAATTAGATTTTATCGAGTCGGATATGCACGGCATACAGCAAGCAATTTGACAAACTTTGTCAATTTCATGGGAAAAAGCGTGAATATGAATTTCTTTTGCTCTCGAAATATGAATAAACTCGTATTTTAAAATTGTCCCTGACAAAAGGTACCAATGCAGTATTCGCTAGAACAGGAAGATCCAAATAGGTAGGGGAGAACGATTGTTTTAGTGTCCGGTAAAATATTGTGAATCGTCAACGCACAAAATTTTGTTTATTTCAACACGGTATACGATTTATATATGTTTGACAATTGCCCACATGTAATTTACTTCTAAGGAAAACTGGTGAACAGTTAAAGTTAGTTTAAAATAGTTTAGCACAGAAGTCTCGTGCAAATCGTAAAGTATTTGCATAATTTTAAAAACGCCAGGTCACATGTCACAAGACGCTAGATGGAAAATTATGAAAATTCTTACCTCGCGAATAAATCTCATATGTACCGATATATGTATATAAGCACCTATACTCTGTCTGTGTATATATATTCTATCCGCTTTCCGGTACACCAATGAAAGTCAGAATAATCCCCACGGCGCGAGTGCCCTGGTTTGCCAGCATGTCTGAGAGACTTTTAAAATTTTCAAGGATCTGCCGACTCCCTGAATAAGCGTCTACGAGGAAGTGGTATATGCGAAACGTAAAAAGAATTTCTTTTAAATATAATAATATCCAGAATAACATAGAAAATAAACCATATAAATTGATACTCATCCTAAGCGTTATCCGGATTAAAGATTCTTCGAGAAATGTATCGATTAGGTATCTTTATTCTGAGATATATCGACTCTGTAAAATCGATTTCTCAGACAACACTATTTCTGTCTCGGCGCTCCTGAGTCTTCTCTAGAAATCCCGAAGATGTAGAATCATCGATTGACGTACTTACCATGCGACGTAGAAGCCAACGTCGCGGTTCGCTTGACTCATTCGCTCATTTTCATTCTCGCTCTTCAGAATTGCGGCGAGACGCTCTTTCTTCCCAAAGACATCAGTGTTCCCGCGCAAGAGATCAGGAAACCTCTTCCGTGAAATATCGTTCGGATACTGTCGCTTCACGCCATTCCCAGTCTAGACGCCATCCCGATTCGATTGCCAGTTTCCTGCGCGTCGCGTCTCTCAGCTCTGATTGATACTCTATATCCCTACGTATATATATCTGTTGCGTTGAATGACTATGCAGTTTCAACTGCATCTAAGTAATTGCATGTGCATCGATTTAAAAAAAAAAAATGTAACTAAGGACTTTAAAAAGTATAGGTTATGGTGGTAACTACTAGTATAAAAATCTCCATTCTGTTGATTCGATGTGACTAACGATATTGATTATGCTTTCGTATTATCTTCTGTGACATATTGAATCCAGTATATTCAATATTTATTGATATACCTGAGTATATATACTCAAACATAACAATAACGTATACGTTAGATCAAGACAATATTTAATACAGTATAGTCCGATTTGTAGAAATGATCAAAGCGACGATTTTAATGCCATGGCGTGTTTACATGTGAAGCATCCAGCACATTATTTACCACCTGGCAGGAAGACAAAGCAATAGTATTTACATATCAGTAGCTCCCTCATCGTGCTTTCGGTAATGGATATGAGTTAAGGACACCGTTAGCAGGAGACAGCTTTCACATATTATCACTTTATCGCATAATTTTAATTGATCCGAATGTCTGTATTATTCATAAGCAAAGGATACCACGAAAGGAGAATAGTAGTACAGAGTTGGGAAATACTCGCAAAAACAATCCATTAATCAAAACGGCAAATGTCATGGATTGCCGTAGCTGATCGATCAAACTTCTTTGGTCTTGACAAAGTTCACCGTCTTTGGTAAGTCATGTATACATATACATATATGTATACATAAATCTATCACACATATACATAAATTTACCAATGAGTTTTGATGGCTGCCAAATTGGTAATATAGTATGCGAAAAATGTTATTGTCAATTCTACATAAAACAGAGTAACTATTTTTAAGTGATAGTAGATCAAATTAATGACTACGTTTCAATTGAATAGCTCTCAAGACTGTACAAAATTCCGGCTATATAGCTCAGAAAAAGTTACTCGCGGGAACACAAAGAACAAGTGCTTTTTACGGTCGCAAACTTAATGCTGTTTGAATAACAATCTCTTGCAAGAAACGGTCGATTAGTATGATTGATTGTTGGGCTCAATGGTGGTGTGTGGAAAGCTTTATTTCTCGAGCACTTATAGATGTTTGGAATTGCCTCGACTTTAGGAACAACTTGCGCTCTGTGAATATTATCGTGAAATATTGAATATTAGGATAGTGTCTATATATTGAAGATAGGTACACCCGCATAGACTATGTTATGTTTCCACTGGAGTCTGATTGATAAGACAACATACTTAGAGTGCTTACTGAAAAAAGTAAACTGTAGTGGTTACTAGTTTGGTTAATAGTAAGTCCCACTTTGCAGCAACGTATTCGTCACTAAGCAAACCCAGTAGAAATTACCTACGAAACGGTAATGTTTACAGTCTTCTAAATAATCACCAATATTGCATGCTATTCGTCACTCATTTTCCGTTTCTACCTGAAACTCATTGCCAACCAAACCAGTAACCATTGTTGTTCTTTTTTTTCTGTACTGATAACAGGTATTGACACAGTGCAGTGCTGGTAAGGCATATTGCACTATGCCAATACTTTTGACGAGCACTGTACGTTACACGTATCTATGTACATGCATTAGCTATACATATACACACACGTAGGAATACGTACTACGTTAAAGCCTGGCATTAAAATCATATGTTTAGGCAAACGATAAAGTTCAACTATGCGTTCACAGCACCAGACACTGAATTAATGAAGTCAATCAAGTTTAATTCGCAATTGCCACACTTCATTGGCAAATTTAAATAACGAAATCGGAAGGCTACAGAGAACGGATTAGAAGCGTTCTTCAAAGATGGGTATATCAAGGGGCATGCGCAATGCAGGAATGTGTATTTCATGAATTGGAAATTCGTGCCTTGTGATCGTCCATAGAGTGGTTCCTACTTCCACCACCGATGCTATCAATTCGCAACGCAATTACATTTAATTGCCGTCAATTAAATTTAACTATCAAGTTATACCCATCTCGCGGTTCGGGCTTCTCCTTCAGGCACGTATAATTCTTAATTACCCTCTGTAATTTCGTCACCGTGGGCCTAACAGCCCTTTCGAATTTACCCGACCGAAGCAGGAAAATCAAAAGGCACTTTTTCTCGACTAATCAATCATGGCCGCGTAGTATGACTTATTGGCTTGAAAATATACACTCTGAGAAAAGACTCGTTTTCTTTTCATCGAGCTGAACAATAATATTTTGATTAATTAAGCGTAATTTATTTCAATATATAATATTCCTACCTCTAGAAATATAGTAATGTAAATTATTTTTATCCTATATTTATATTATTCAAATGTCCGTCTACCAATGTTACCAGTGTAACTGGTTTTATGTTATACACGGTAATGTATTTTTTCTTGAATATCGTACTCTGACTTGCATACGATATTTATGACAACCTTTCCTTTCAGTTTGCAAGTTTACTTTTCCTTCACTATGGGAAATGATCACGAGTCAGAAAGTACTTGTACCGCTGAATAAAGAGCATATAAAACGAAGCTCCAGCAATTACGACTGTTTCAATACGGACTCGTTACCTTGTAGGATTTTTAGATGAATACAGTCTCATGAATATAGGTTCTCGTTTACGTCATTTTATTAACAATGTACAGTCGCGGGACATATGACGTATGTACATACACCGTGTTTAAACTGCTAACGTGTAAACTTACTGAAGATTTTATATAATTTACGCCTATTATGCAGAACAATGTTTCGCTAGAGTTTTTTTTCGCTTTTCCAAGTATCGGTGACGTTTACCCAGTGACATTTTAAATATTACGATTTTCATTTTGTCTTTATTTATCGTAAACAATTTTTTATAATTACGATCATGTATTTTAAATCGTGCATTAAAGAAAGTCATGTATTTAAAAATGCTCGAACTCACATACGTATGTTACTCTGCACTCGATTTAATTTTCCGCTTCAAGGTAATTTTAATTTTACGTTATTCCCTGCGCTTCGAGTTACAGTTAGTATGTAATTTTATATTACATAATTTATATGTACGAAATCAGGTTATTAATTTATTTCTCATTTGTCCTTATATTTATATTTCGTAAATTCTATTAACGTACATGAGCGACAATATTTTCGAAATTTATATCACAGAATAAATATGAAATATGTATATATATAAATATATAATAAATATAAATATGTATGCTTTTATATCGATAGTTGATTTCCTTGCGACAAAATATGTATAAATTTTACGAAATTTTTCATACCGTAAATATATACATATAAATTATACTCAGTATAGACATATCTTTTCATAATTATCAACAACCTGTCAAATAAGACATACTCATATTGTTTTACATAATCGCGAATTATTACAGTCTTGAAAAACCTCGAGCGAAACTTATTCTGACACTTAATCAGAGTTTCGCAAACTGCCCGAGGGCAAAGCACGTTCTGCGAGTTATTTCATTTTTACAGAGATAAATAACGCAAAACTTGAGACAACAAGACGGCCTGGAACGATTCAAAGTAACATGCCACGTGACGTTTAAAAAGTTCCTATTTAAATTATCCAAAGACATCTCTCGAGAGTTTTAAATACTATGGGGACATTGAGTCAATATTTACGAATCCTTACTTTCGCTTGTTTACAGTAGCAATGGCCATTATCTTAAAATGATCTTCAAATACGCAAGACACTGAACGTTAAAAAAAGCTTAAAATCATACAAAGTAAACTTGCCATTATTTTACCTTTTAGATTAATCCTTCGCAATGAAAAACCTATAAGATATTTGTCCATTTCGCAAAAAAAAAAGAACCGAACGATACAAATATTTTTTATCGAATTTCATATTAAGTATAAGAAAAGACTTTACCCAATATGGCGTATAGCAGAGAGAGTCCAGTTGAAATAAAATCCGAGAAACCTGTCACGTCTTCTCTCAACCCTTCAAAATTTCATGGCAGGTCTAGCCAGTAGCGGTACCGCTTTTTCTGCTATGGATTTAAAAAGCATCGTTCGATAATCTAGAAAAGATCAGGACTCAAGTCACATAATCGTCAAGCAAATAAAAGCGAAAAAGAAAGACGAGGGATTTACGTAATGCTTACGTTAGCATAAGTGTGGTCTATCCTGTTACGTAAGGCTATATAGAGAATAGCACAAATATAGCCTAAATTATGTTAGAATTTACCTTAATACCGCCTCTCTTCCATAGGTTAATGGCTAATAGAGATTTTCGAGCCTTTTCAGTATTTTGCAAATCGATTAAACCCATATAGATATACATACATTTATATATATTCCGATCATATGTGTTTTCGTTGTAAACAGGAAATAAATTGAACTACGTGAACCGTAACGAACGCAATAGGCAATGGGACGAGTTTGGTACGCTGCGTTCATCAATGATAACGACAAGATACAAAACAAACGCCAACGATAATTAGCATCACCCAATTATTACCGGATTTCATTAATTGAACGTGTTTCATTTAAGTTTCTACAGAAATTGAATAGAAATTGATTCTTGCACTCGTATTTCTCACGATTAAAATATTGCTTTCAATTGGTTGATAAACAAGCAATATTATACAAGACTGCTGTACAAGAGTTCTATACTTTGATAATATCGTTCGTGAGGGTATTTTGTAGGGTGAAAATTAATATGTACTCTCTTTGCAGTTCCTTTATATGATATCACGTTAATACGAATCTCCAGGTTCTTGTCACGTAAAAGAAGCAATTTTCTTCGCGGCTAAGATATTGAGAATTTGCGAGAAAACGTGCCCAAAATTTAATCGCGAATCGATATCATATACTTTCTAAAAATAGTCGAACCCGTACGGCCAAATATTGCTTGGAAAAGAGAACGCGAGAAAACGAAAGGGGATTGGCTAATGTAATAAGGCTGGTTGACTCCATTGTTATCACTTTTTCATTGAATTATCAGTCTTTCCGCAAATAATACGTTTTTCACCCCATTAAGTCTAAAATTACTTGTTCAAAAGCTACTCCTTCGCATTACTTCCGATTAAGTCTTACTATACTCCCGTTTTTGAAAATGATCTCATATATATGCAAAAATAAAAAAAATATATACAACTCGAAAAGTAGCTAAAAAAATAAAATAGTATAATACGACATAAAATTGCCGTTGGAAATCTAAAAATTACAGGATAACATAAAAAGATTGGTGAATATTGGATATATGCAAAATCGAACGGTCTTCTACGTTATTCAGGATGAAGGCTAAAGTCTATCCAGGAAAAATATAAATTCGAAAGCCACATTTCTATACGGGGTACTCAAACGAAAACTACCAGCCATCTTGGACCGTAAGTTACCGGGACCTTATAAGAATCGGTCGACGGATATTATACCGGGAATAGAAAAGGGGACGATTCACAGATCCTCGTTCTAAAGGGATCCTTCTATCTTCACTCCACTGCCATCTAAGCGAGAAGCTCGAAACTTCACGAGCGTTACGACCGGCCTATAGCGGCAATGGCTAAGAGGATACTCGTAATTTTGCTCTTGGCCGCATTTCCTGTTCTCTTATGTTTCCAGGATATTCAGAAACAGGAATAAAGTTCATTCATCCACGAGCCACTTCACACAAGCAAACCATCTCAACGTCCCGAGAGATTTTCATCATTCTCATTTACGACGTTCAGTGACTCCTCTCTTTCCTTCGCGTGGTAGATATTCTGAAGTGTTCATTTACCTACGCATATTTCAAATATTCAACTAAACTGCCATCCTATGTATATGTACATATATATATATCACTGGAAAAACTGTTCATCGTGCAACACACTGACAAATTAAAAGACTGAATGCTGGTAATTTATTGATATCAGAATATATATTTAATTCTGGTAATGATATGCCACACGGAGTATAACGATGATGTATTCTCTCCCGTGACACTCTGGCATTGTAGGGCTATCTATTAAATACGAAGAACTATCAGTATAAATAGAACGATTAGCATAGCTTTTAAAATTTAACTAGATAAGGCATTAAATATTTTGAACAATTTGATCAAGAGATAAAATGCATTTCTTTGACGTTAAATTTTCAGCGAAGTAGCAGTGGCTTGTTAATTGGGGTAAAAATGGGGACAAAAAACTCAAAAAAAAAACAAAATAAACGAGTAAAACCGTGTAAATTACAATGACTTTAAGAGGTAAGATGCAACTGTGTCGTGCGAAGAACGACTGACTAAATATTTTCGGTAAAAATGGAATTACATTTTTACGCATTTACACCGCTTTTCATTATTATTGTATCCCTTGTTTTTCTTCTTTCGCATAAAAAGAAAGTCCCAACGTAATCTATATTATTTTTTCAAAGATGAAAATGCTCGAATCATCGTTCTTCCACCTTAGTTCCACTAGTTCAACTAACCTGGCTGGTTATTTCACCCTTCTGTTATGTTATATTTTTATTCGCCTTCTTTCTTCGGGAAGGTGCCTCTATAAATTAACCCAAATAAAGCCGAAGGTCTGACGCGACCGAACTGCCCCTCGCGGCAAAACCAACCCTATAATTTTACGGTACAACCACTCTTTTTTTTTCTACATTCACAGGTACACCAACGTTATCGCGAGATTACTGCGGCAACTTGTCGGCCGCCGATAAATGCTGCTGTGTCTCTTTGTGACGTCACTCGCAACGCCATCATGAAAATTATCAACTGTTACGATGCAATTAGATTACTCACATTTAAACTAAATACCGTTTTCTTGTAATTTTATGAATTCTCGTCTTTTTTTTTTTAGTAAAAATAGGTAAATAGATTATACGTAAGATAGTCGAAGAGATTTTATATACACGTGGAATCAGTATCTGTCGCCAGGATAAGCAGGGGATAATCAGTGCCGATTTTTATCCCCTTCGAAATTCTTCACCAACGCTATTCGCGTAAATCCGTGATTCCTCCTAGAAAATAAGGTAACTCTACGAAACATCTTAACCCACATAAACTAGCAGTATCTTTCTGGGATTTCGCCTTTATTAAGATAAGTGATCTAAGCTTAACTTTTAGACCTTCCTCCCCCTATCACCCCACTTCATCCACGCATTTCGGATAACACAGGATTTTCCAGAGATTGCAGTGACTTGATACACTGAAAATAGCGATAACGAGAAATCGGTAGGACATCTGCTTTTAATTGGCCGAGTTAATCGTCCAGGAAAATCTTTATCCTTTGAATATACAACAAGGTGTATTCAAACGAAAAATCCGAATTTTTTTCTGACTTTTAATACAACTTTTCCGGTTTTCCACTGAACGACCCTTGTAGCTACGCTTCGATATATCATAACGTAGAATTTCCAAGGTCGAGTTTTACGATTCGATTGCGGTTTATTTAATTTAACGGAAAATTTGGACATTCATTGTATATTTCATTTGGTAAAACTAATAAACATCGTCATAGGCGAATACTGAACCATTGGTACGCATTATTAATGGAATCCCTATGATAGCATTCACTGAAAAATCATTCAATGTAAAATTCCATTTTAGAATTGATCAAGTAAACAAAACATTATATCGTTAGTGGATCAATTATACGTTTGATTTTAAATCATGAAACGTTATATATAACACTTTGCAACATACTAGTTGAATAATTTCAAAAGGGATTATATTTTCTTGTTTTTTCTCCATTATGATTATGTAATATAAAATATAGGAATATCAAATTCTCTCGAATAATATTTACTACGTATTGCTCATATGTGAGCCATTCTGTATAACACGCATTATTATACGCAAGAATTCTAATAATTAATTTAATGTCGAAAAAAAAAGTTTGCTAGTTTTTCTGCATAAAATTGGTATTTGCTCCTGTCAGTGTGTAACTAGAAAAAGAAGCTTTAACCCAGCGGATGATTGCGTGACGTCTCCTGCCACGATTCTGATTCTCTTGATTACGTACGGGCACGCATTTCTTTTTCTTTATCTGGAAAAATATTGTTTCATCACGAAGCAACCTAACCACATCCACTGACAGGAGTTGTAAGTAAGGACCGTCTGGAAATGGCGAGAAGTAATTATTTTTCATCTCACGAAACGGATATAATATAATACCGTTAATAAAAATATTTCCTTGAATTTCCACCTTAATTCCATATAGGATAATATTACATTTAATTAGAATTTCTTGAAGCAAAATATATTTTGATGGAAGAAAGGAAAAAAGAATAATAAAAACCAATTAAAAATCTGCATGAACGCTCATTTCAATTTTGCATGGACTCCAATGAACGTTATTTGAAACATTGAGTGTTACCACGGCCATAATCGTATTATAAAAATTCCAAAAATTTGAATAATCCGCTTTTTCTCTTTCTAGGAAATAAAAAGTTAAAATGGTACAGGGAACTAAGCCATTGAGTTTTTCCTTTTCATTTATTATTTTTTAGTTAAACCTCACTAATGCTTACGTATCTGCATACTCTGTGCTAATCGTACAATGGCCAATTTTCATTCTCTTTTTTTGCTCGTTCGTATATTTTCCGTTAAACAAAGTCACGAGTTGTTCAACTTAAAGGAATAAAAGGAAAACGATGTGACACTGTCGCAGCATCCGTGTGGATTAGTGGGACGACTACGGGGGATTTCAGAATTTGGCGAAAAAGTAGGGGAGGGAGGACATCGTCGACGTTGGCGGAAGCCAAGAACCGCGAACAATTCAACAATTATGCTTTGGTTACCAACTTAACCAGACTGGAAATTGCAAAGTGCACCCGCTTTTGGCACTGGAAAACATCATGAATTTTAAACCCGTCATTTTTCGCGACAACGCGTCGTTTGCCAAAGCAATCCATATCTATCCCTGCAGCACCGCGTAAATATTCATGTTTCTATGTGACGAAACGCGAGATTTACTGCGCACGAAATTTTTGGCTCTGATCTTCTCCCGCTCTAGCAGCTTACGCAATTGCGCTGCTAATTGCGTCAGCTTGAATTTACTTCATCTCGCAAAACACGAGTAAATAGTTAATTCAATCTAAATTACTCTTGGGAAGTTACCGAGACGATGAAATTATCTCGAAAATATCACCCATAACGATTTAGTATCCAGTGTCTCATAGAAAACTTTAAAGAAACTAGACCGTGATCAAGCGCCATAATACAAATTTTAATACTTTAATATAAATTTGTATTATTAATTTGTAAAAAAACATTAATTATTTATTTATTAATAGCTTAATTTTATTCATAAAATATCTTATCACATACCTTACGAATGTATTGCATAGCCAAAGAATTTAAAGAAATTTTTAAGATTCGCTTGGCACGCAAATGTATCAAAATTTGTATACTGAATGGTAATCTTTCAAAATTTATCGTATCCGCTTAAAATATCCTTGACGATACTTTCTTCACTTATCGCCGATGGTAATCGCTACATACATGTCTATTGGAGAGATGCAATATCTCAAAGTGGCATTTGCGCAAGGTACACTTTGCAGTTACGAAAAACCAATAAGATTTTATAGCCTCGCAATTTTCAAGCACGTATAGCAGCCTTGTAGAAAGCGTCTCCGAACACCTGAGATACATTTAGGAATCACATCGATCAAAGAAATTCGTCATACCCATAAGATACAAGGGATATATCCTTGTATTTTAAGAACCTTTAAAATGCAAAGAAAAGTTTCCATTGTATGCTATCACTTAATTACGTAATAATGCCTTTACGAAATTTTGTCATTTACGTAAAAGCAAGAAGCTTTTTTAATTAAAAAAGTTTTACATCAATATAATATTTTCACTTTTCTCAATTACCAAAACCAAATTGTCGACGAGTATTATCGATTCGCTGCTTGATAATCAATTATCTAGAATCGCCGACTAAATTTGCACAAATTTTTAACACTTCGCTTCGAACATACTTAATCATTGAAGCAAGTGGTACAAAAGAGACCAGTAGAGACATAACGTAACGCGCGTGACAGCCGTTCGATGCTTTCAGACCGAAAAAGAGCGAAAAGAAAACCTAGAAATTTTCCACGACTGTGCTTCCAATTCCTCAACGTATGAGAAATATTATACCGAATAAACGAGACGGAATCGAATCTAGTTATGTGGCTTCGTTATTCCCTGGTTAACCCGAGCGGAAACATCGATAAACTTGTGAGAGATCGAAACTTTTATACAGAAACGTCCTTTTGCGAAAACTTTTGTGGTTTTATCTACTCGCTTTTTTTTATTGTGTTTCATTATTATATACGACAATTTTCAGGATTCCGTGCACAGATGGATATTCCCGAGAAAGATCTGTAGGGAAGCATCGGATAATCATTCTCTGTATGGTATATGACAATTTGGGTTATTAATGATCTTGTTTCGAATTCAACCTATTCATTTGGCAATAATGTTTATTGCAGTATAACGTATCTAGCTAAAATGCGCCATTGTTCATCTTTTATGATGAAATATTGTATTGAAGGAACCTGAAACTATCGGTCCTCTGGGACACTGTGGCCGAATCCCAATACCCCGAATGATGAAATTGCCAGCCAGCAGCCATACAGAATAGTAGATTTAGGTCGAGTTCCCAAATGAGTCCCATGAACCGTCGCAATCCTACAATTCTGAAAATTAGATTTCTAATACGTCAAATCGTCAATAATAAATCTTTGATTATATAATCTATCCCTTGACATCTATATCTGTATTGTCCTAAAATAAGTATCTTAAAATATAGTCAGATATACGAACCCCCAAACTTATATGAATCATGGAAAACAAATCGACTCAAAAGATTCTTAAGTCAACGAATGATAATCACGCATGAGAATTATGTACTGATAACGGAAGTGCATAGCCGTTAGACTCGCCATCCGGACATAAATTTTGGTTAATTTCTTGGTAGATTGTCCGCCGGTTACAGCAGATTTCGCGGTGCTTGATAAACAGACGAAATAAGCGATACGCCGCGCTGAGCGCATAGATCCTGCCGTCAGACGGGACTAGAATTTACACCCCTATAAAAGTTAGCTCGGCTGATTAAGCCCCGCTACCTACGAGCAGGTTAACACTGCTAGATCTACCGTGACCCGGGGTTGTAAATAAGAGCCCCGCGTCCCTGTCTGCTCTGGGTAAGCATCGTTAACGCTGAACTTCGTTACGTCAATCGCACTCTCGCCTCAGGCTTGGAGCAAAAGGGCATACGAATTTTTTCCTCCGTCCGATTCGAAAGGGGTCGCCCAAAGTTCCAAGGACGACTGGGTCTGAACAGTGCAAATATTTACTTATTATCTCGTTACGCTTATCTTCTTGACCGAAACACGTTTTCGTTATATCACCCTATATATACAGATTAATGAAAACGTCCAGGAAGGGAATCATCCTCATGACTATAGGCACGTTGTGAAACAACATCGTTAAAGGGTGGCCTAGTACGATACTCGATCGTTGCCATTGATAGATCGTTAGGGCCGTATCGTGCGAATGCTGCAGATAAAAGGACTAAAGAGAGAAACGACGAAAGCCAAAGGGATTACGGAGATGAAAGGGGTGGAAGACGAGAATACGGGAAGCGTGGAATAAAAGGAGGAACAGAAAAGAAAGGTAGTAAGGGTTGCAAGAGAGAATATTCGCCTTCGAAGCTCGCTGACTCTACGGAATTCCCAAAAGGGACGAAAAAGGGAATGGAATTGATTCCCAGGAGGAGTCGCGTTCCTCCTCTTATCGGGAAGAATTTTTCTAGCCTGTAGAAAGGTAATTGACTTTCCATGACAAAGGTGTCGGGATATGTACCTATATAAGTTACAGTGGCCCCGTTTTACGCCTCCTATTCAAAGTCTCATCCCTCGCCATCGTGTATATATATATATATATATATACTTTCTCTTTATCCGCTCAAGAAAATCCCCAGACAGTGAAGGCCTATATGTGACGTAACGCGAAGCGACGCACGGCATCGTCGTCTCTTCCGAAGATGGAAACTACCATCGTATAATCTAATTCCTTACTGAGAATAACGAATAGCCTATATCGAGCCGCACGTTTCGTCTTGAACCCCCTTTCATTCATAAAGCCGCTCTCTCGCGATCTCTATAGTCTATGGACCAAAGAACCTAAAAATATTTCTAAAAGATGGACTTAGCTCTTTTTATGAAACGTTCCCGCAACCCGATACTTTCAGCAACCCGTAAACCAGTATATTTCTGGACCAATAACAAAAATGGAGATCAGTACTTGATGAATGTTGTAATGACGTCGACATTATAAAAAAAAATTTAGGGATTAACAGGCTGCCGATGGATAACCTGATTGAATGAAATCCTTGAAATTCGTGCATTACCAATATGACAACGTAATATGATAGGTAGGTGTGGCAGATTTAATTATACATGAGGAATATTGCGTAGCGTGAATAGAAATATATAAAGCCTGGATAATTTTGCGTATATATATATTCGCAGAGTGAAATTATTGCTTGTACACGTATTCCCATCCTTTTGAGCCACCCTGCATAGAGGGATGTTTCTCTGTTGTCAATATCGCTCAACACCAGACGATCCGGTAAACATTGTCACAGTGACAACGCTCGTGCCAATTTATTTAAATATTGTCCTCTATCCACGGCAGAAGTTCCACGAGCTGCTGCGAGGCTTTTGATCCGCTTTCGAGCCTAGTAGACATGCGGCAGCGGCTGGGGCAGCAGCAATGGTGGATGTCGTGCCTCAGGGGATAGCAATTAGGTGCGAAGGCTGTAGGATGGTCTGGGACAACTGGCTGTAGAATGGTGGATGGTAAAGAAAAGAGCATGTCATTCGCAGGCTGGATATTGATTTTTTGCTCTTTCCTCGGGAAAGATTGATTGATGCCAGGCGCGGGCCCAGTGCCCACCTTTTCCTCGACGAGAGGCTAATGAAAGTGCCACTTTCAAAACAGCCAGTTCCCATCCAATCATAACGAAATCACTGGTAATTTATTATCATGATGCGCCACGGTAAAGCTACCCTTAATCGCCCTTTTCCGACGCTTTCCGTACTTCAGTGTATAGTCTTGATCAAATCCAAATGAAGCCTACCCTTCAAAACATAATTACCTATGCTTCCTGATAACGCGACTGACTGATAAAGGGAAAAACAATCCATATCATTTTTAACTTTTGTTTTTGGTCTCCCGATAGTAACGGATTTTCTTTTTTAAATACTATTATTAGATACGCGATCTATATGTCATTTGATATCAAGGTTATCGATTCAAAGTAAAATTCTACAATCCTATGCTAATATTCTATATCAAATTAATTATTCATTTGTAGAAATGCCTATGAAGGTTTATAAATCGAATCCTTACATGACGTAAGGAGTCTGAGTTTGCGAGGTTATCATTGGTTAGCAGCGTAGCTTACTGCACGATAAACTTCGGCCGCAAGGGATTATGAGTAAGCGGCTTTACCGCGGCGTAAAAGCGTTAGTTTTAGCATATCGGCAAAGTGTGATGTAATAATTCAGTTTTGTACAAAAAATTCCCGAAGTCTTCCACGTGGTTAACAATGTTTCATCGTTCCATGGAAAATCGTAAATTCTCGTAATATCTCGCTGCGCAAAAAAAAAAAAACGTACGATAATATCAAAAGTCACTGTTTGTTCGTGAAGTACAAGTCTTTTGAATAATCTCTGTAAAACTTCTAGTAAAAAAAAAACAGAATATAAAGCAAGACAATAAAAAATTACTTCTCGTAAGAAAATCCAGCAATCCAATATACTAAGGTACACTTTAAAAGGAATATCATGTAGACGACTATACTGTTTTATATTATACGCGTGTTTGTCCATCAAAGGAATTTACTCTACGAAGCGTTTGCGAAGAAGCGCTTGCCTTTGTCTTCGACACTGATGCCTGCTATATTATAAACTGCAGCGGATGAAGGCAATATGCTAATGCCAGTATACCATAACATCGTAGGGGTCCGCTTTAATCGAACTTGCCACCTTATAATAACAGCCCCCGTTATACATAACACGATAGCGATATGCATTTATTACTTTAGAAATTTGAATGGAGACTCGCAAAAAAACGAAATCCAAACTGAAAATATCATGATCATAATAATACCTATAGATGCTATGTGATAAAAATAAATAAATTTCCCTTCGATAAAAGTTATTAGAAAGCAGTTGGGAAGTGACGGAATTCGTTAGACATTTTGAGTACTACTGACATCTGGCGAGTGATATGTGAAAATCATCTTATACCGTAGAAAACATCGCGCGTTGCGTGGGAAAACGATTTTTCTAATTCTCGCGCAAAATTTCGAAGTACTTTCAATTTATTAAGCTGCAGTACTGTCCGACGTAAATCGCGTGTTTACTAATGCGCTCTGTGCACGCGAGTATCTCATGGTTTTAGCTTTTTTTTCCAGGAGGATAAGTTTCCTTCGCTATGGGGGAGCAATGCGAATCGCAAATCACGAATTTTTTAATTCGAGCGTGAGTGGTACATTAAGAAAAAAAAAATGTGTAGCATGAAAACATTTAAACTTAGCACTATAAATAAAATTGATAATTAAGTATAAAATACTGAAATGACATTACGTCATATAAAATTTTATAACAGTTATTAATATGTAATGACATTATATTTCATGACAAACAATTATCAGTACACTCTTGTTTGAATTCATTATCCTTATGAATATATGTATAACAGCATCCCAATAGACCAATCCCAGTGAGTATCACTGGCTTACAGAGGTACTTTGGTTAGACGCGTTATTCGATCAATTAATCGAAGCTCAATTGCTCTAGTGGTTTAACATACTGAAGTCAAGTGATTTGGCTCATGATAGATGAGATATAGATGCCTTTTGAATATGACAAACACATGCCTCAGGCGCAAGAGAATACGTCAATAATATCCTAGAAATAGTAACATAGAATCAATGGACCTTTATTACGTTCACCATGAAATAGGATTCTATGTATTTTAGGTATATTAGGACGGAAATCGTAAAAGCGACAGAAATGCATGAAGTAAATTGAAAAGGAAATGGAAAATCACTCGTGCATCCATTGTACAATAGCTTCCATGACTATTTTCTTGATTTCCAATACATGATTGTACTGTTAACAATGGAAACATGGGTAGTGTACTACTTTGTTGAATTATATAGGTACAAGCTGTAAATCATAAATTGTTGATTAAACGATTAGAATGCTCGTGCAATTTTGCCATTTGGCCTGACTACCAACGAATTTGCTATATTCTGTATAACAAAGCTCTTCGAAACTATGTACTAGTCTATTGATGTGGTAAACTTTATATATCAATTTCGAAGGAGACAATGCGGAATACTAGTTTAACTAAAATTATTGTCTCAGTGTTGCGAGAGAAATCTAGCCTGATAGTCCATGCATTAGCTACGTGCTAATTTCTAATTATGTAGAAACACAGTAAAGATTCTTGGGGGAAAATTCCTCGTATTCTGAACAGTTTATATAGGATATACTGTATCTTGGAAAATTGATCTCTTGGGAATGTTTAAAGAGGGAGATAAATTAGACTGTGACCTGGAAAAAAAATGTTCAAAGCGCTTAAGGGTCTTATCGTAAGAAACGTCTGCCACGTACCGTAAAAAGTTTTATTGAAACATTTTATATTTGACTACCAAATTAAGTAACGAATAGGAAGGAAGAATTAATATCTTTCCGGCTATGTAAATGAGTATTTTAACTCGTATAATAATAGTTGATTTTTTCTATGATATGTATTAGAAAATTCGAGATTACATAAACCAGAAAAACAGTTTTTTACCGTGTCTTTGAATAATATGGAAAATAATGTAATTGATTAATATTTGAATGGACTTCATTTCGTGGTTTTAAGCGCTAAGTAATCATATGAATAATGAGCGAACGAATGATTTATTTGCATGTAGGTTAACAACTATTACAAAGTGGGACCAATCCCCTTTCACATTCTGTTACAAATACTCTTGGACTTCTTATCAAATTTAATGGGAACTTATTTTAGCTGACAGACTATTTAAATTAAATAACCAAATAATGGAAGACACCATAGGTTAACCAGCTATCGTTAAAATAGCTATTTTCTATAGAATTTAGTACGTTGTATGAACGTTAGAGTTCACGACAAATCAGTCTCTAGGCTGCTTTACTTTAGTTTCACGTTGATTCAGTTACGTGTTATCGACGGTAGAATGCGCTGCTCAGCATTTGGATTGGTTGCTATGATAATGCAGTTTTAAAATGCAATTTTAATGGTTGGTAGGTACGCCATTTTTGAAGAACATTTCGTCGCTGTCATATATGTGTAGCGCAAACTTCTGCTGGCATGATATGTTTTGAATCTATTTCGCTCGTGTTTTTACGATGGTATTTAATCTTCGTGGTATATATTATTAACGAAAGTGCGCGTATTCGTAGAATAATAACAAGTTGTTATCGGATTTCAATACTTCTGTAAGAGTAAATTTCACATATTTTTCTTAGTAATCGCTATGGGTGAAGGTAAACTGTGAAAAAC
This sequence comes from Hartigia nigra, assembly GCA_031001745.1. NCBI lineage: Eukaryota > Metazoa > Arthropoda > Insecta > Hymenoptera > Cephidae > Hartigia > Hartigia nigra. The sequence continues at coordinate 1,165,837 of JARPRG010000277.1, forward strand.
ATTTGGTACCTTCAATGGAGCCTGTATTTTCAAGTTTGAGCCTTTTTTAACAGTAATGTATCAGAAATGAAGGAAGTTACAGCTGGAAAGTGTGCTGTTCCTAACTGTGCCTCTGATCATCGAGATATCACCTGCCATCGATTTCCAAAAGATCCATTGAAAGCCAAAATTTGGAAAGATGCAGTCCAAAATCCATCTATTAGTTCTATGGATAATATAAAATTGAACAAAAGTTACTGCATTTGTAAACTTCATTTTTCTCCACATGATTATTTACTTCATACTAAAAGACCAACATTGAAGTCTACCGCAGTACCAAGATTTCTTCTACCAAGAAATAACCAAAATTTACTGCAAAATATTTCAGGGGTAATAACTGAACTGTTTTGAAATTCTGTATCGTGCAAATATTCTTCTATCATTTACCCCGATAATAATTAAATAATTTGAAAATATATATGTATATTTAAGGTATCAAGAACCAAAAAAATATCAATTCTATGCATAATATAAAAACTGTTGCCTTCGCAACCCTACTTCATGATTACTTTTTAATAAAGTTGAATAGTCAAGCTTATTACAATAGCAAGATTGTTTTCTGCTACAGGGATAACAAGAAAATAGTACTTGCCAAGTATTCTAATAGTAATTATCATGTAACTTTCAATTCTTTGTTATATAAATGTTTTTACTATTTACTCAGATAATAATCTAACAAATCTAAACTGTATATCTATTAGTATAACTATACTTTGATATGCAAATTACAATCACAATATAGAAGCACGTATATTCATTAGTTTTCACTTATTTCTAATGCACTAAAATTCATATTATACCTTGTTACACTTGATTTTCGAAAAAATCATCAGATTAAACCATCAAGTATGTATGTATATGTTATTTAGTCCTATTATACAGAATGTTGGTTAGATTCCTAATATTTTTTTGTAAGTCTGTGATTTGAATATTAAACAAATATTTGCTTAAAATAAACAGATGTTAAATCTGTATTACTTATTGAAAACAACCGTAATAATATGCATAAAGTTTACAAATTTAAGAAATTTACTAATCTCCAATCAGATACCAGTACGTCATATCAACACTGGAGGGCGCAAAATTTTCAAATGAATAAACCATTATTTAAATGGCGACGGTTTTTCTTATTGGTATCTTCATTCTATATTTCCGTAATCTATAATAATGATTGTTAGGTTAATAATGCGCTAATTTTTGTTGAGTTTTAAATATATGAGCATACATTTCTGTTACAGGAAAATAAATGCACTAACATGGTGTCCATATGCAGTGCACGAGGTTGCAATTCAAATCAAAACACAAAAATAAATGGAAGAAATATTCATTTTTTCCCTTTCCCGATGGAAATTTCGTAAGAATATATTAGAATTGTTTATTTTGTAAATATTTTATATCAGGGGTTGTACAATTTGTTTAGAAAATCTGAAATTCAAAAAAAAATAGCAATTTACCTAGAAAGTATATTTTGTATTGAACAAAAATATTATTTGTCCAAAATTATTGTGTAAAAGGTACATTAAATGTTGAACGTTTTAATTTGTCACGTTATTGGTTTATTTATTATAAAACATATATTATTTCATGTAGATATTTATTACAGGTTAAAAGAACAATGGGAGCATAAATCCAATTTGCCAGAGGATAAAGACTGTGGAAAACGCCATTTCCAGCTGTGTGAACTACATTTTGAAAAATCTAATTTCACAGAAGATTATAAACTAAAGCCCAATGCTGTTCCAACAATCTTTGGTAAGTACGAGTACTTATATGTACTATCCCAAAATACTAATCGACTAATAACCATTCTCAAAAGATTTATAATCCATTGTACAATGTTTAAGGCGTACCCATATCATTTGTAATATTTACAGAGTTTCCTAAAAAACGTCAATGTGATGATGCACCCATTCAAGACATATTAAAAGTAAAGGAGCTAAAGGTAAAGCAAATAAAATTGGAGGAAGGTACTCATAGTTTAGTAACTCCACCGCACAGTCCAGAAGCCCAATTGATACCAGCGGTAAATGGAGGATTTTACCATGTTTTAGATATTTCTCAAACACCAAGTTTTAATTCAGCTGATTAAAAATTTAATAAAACGTCTTTCAATATGACAATATTTTAGGTCAAAGTTGAAAGCACATCTGAAGAAAAAGCACTACACGATGATGAACAATGTGCCTTTAAAAAAATTGGCGTAACGACTTCGTTATTTACTAAACAAATAGATATAGGGAAGAAAGTGTATCGCCTCACGATACGCATTGATAAGACTCGTGCACGACCATGTCCAAAATCAAAAAAAAAACATATGACTTTACAACCGAAAAATAACACACAAGAAAAAGTGCAGAAAGCAAATGAATCTCATTCAAACGATAGATTGACAGTGCAACGAAACATTAACAGAAGTCGTCAAAATTCATTGTGCGATATTACAGGTTGTAAGTTACAAAAAACTCTGCTTAACAAAAAACCTGTATTCAAATGCGAATGTTGCGCACGATATTACATTGTGAAAAGGAGCACTGGCCAGAATGAGAAAAACAAGTCTTGTTTTGTTTGCCATTTTGTATTTCCTACGCGACAAGCACTGTGTCTCCACATAAGAAAACACTTCGCATGTGACATGTGTGGCACTGAATGTGGTACTCAAATATCATTTAATAAGCATGCACGACAACACGTCAGTACAGATCCTACATTACCATACAAGTGTCACAAGTGCCTGGAAATCTTTGAAACAAAGAGTGACGTCAGACAACATAATCTTCTGATACATTCGGAAATAAAGCTAGAAAACAAAACTGACATGGGCAAAAAACCGATAAACCGGATACATGTTCAAGAACGATATCGTAGACTTGAATTTACGTGTGATCTTTGTCAGAAAACGTTTCAGTCGTCAAAGCTACTTGATGCACATCGTGCAGGACATACTGGGACATTAAAATTCACATGTCGGGTCTGCTGCAAGGAGTTCGATAGTGTCGAGGACGTTGATATGCATACGAAAATACATTTAGAAGTTGTTAAAGAGGAACACAAATGTAATATCTGTAAAAAGTTATTTAAAATGGATAGCTTGCTTAATGAGCATTTACGTGGCCACCTTTCGAGGGCTCATCACTGTCCCATATGTCCCAAGGCGTTTATTAATAGGACAACTTTGAGAATTCACCTAAAAACGCACAGTGCAGGTTGGAACATATAGAATAATAGTTATTAATTTTTTGTTTGTAAGAATAGTGCCTGTTAATATTTTTATTGCAAGGATCATTGATGATAATTTGAGTTTCTATTTCCGGCAGGTACTGGCTGTAGAAATGATCTCAAAAATACAAAAACTAAAAGAGGTAAAACCTATTGTTGTACATTGTGCAGAGAAGAATTCAATACTTATTCTGACATGTATAGTCATATAATGACTCACTTGGAGAAAATGCATGAGGATGGCAGTAGATCGAATATCGATGATATTGCAGAGATATTGGATATTGAAGATTCATAGTTGTTTTTTCATTATTGGACGAACATATCTTTTCTCATCATTTGATTCTTTCTTTTTTGTATGATATTAGGATTAAAGGCATGGTCAAAACATCACAAATATTTTTAATTCACTAAATTTATTCGAAATGTACTTTGTAATTATTAATGTGACCTCTACATGCCTAAAACTAAATTATTGTATCGTAAGCGAAACGATAGAACGCTGAGACTTTCAAAATAGGACAAGCATTATGCAAAAATATTTCTTGATCTATTGGAATTATTTCTTCCTTTTGAAAATGCAATTGTAATAATAAATAACAATGGAGAGAGCATAATAAAATTATTACGATTCATCTTAGAAGAATGAGTTCAACGTTCAATTAAAGTTAATTTGGAACAAAGTTAACATGTTTATTTGTTGTGTTAATATTTTTCTAATTTAACATTAATAACATTATCGTGATCTTGTTTGTTACACTCCTGTGCTTTAAAAATATATTGTGGAAATTAATGTTCATTTGAATGATGATAAGACTCATAATAAATAAGCAAACAACATTCTGGTCAAGAGTGCGATTTTCAATACGATATTTATGTAAATATAACCGATAATCAATAAGTGTTACAGTCGTTGACAAGTTGATGTTCTATTTTTAAACGAATATAAAAATTTTGTTTGTAATCCATTCAATGACTATTTATGATAAAAGTGAGAAAATTCCCAATGGGTATACTACTATGACAATAAACAGACCCGTTCAACATAAACCTAAACACGTCACTCATATTCGACAATCGTCATTCGAAATGTTATTTTTCGAATTAATTTAAAAACTCACCAGTACTTTCATCGTGTCATTAGAACTGTGCATTCTTGCAATTTTAAGTGTTTTATGGAGCACTGTAGGTATATTTAAAAGTGAACCGACAGTGTAAAGAACATCGTTGTATCTCGCTCAAATGCATTCAATAAACAGAGGCACAAGAATACTCCCAGCGCTGTCGGCTCATTTTCGAACACATCTATAATGCTACATACACTTAAACTGAAATTTAGCGCCTATTTTTTATTTTTTTTTAAATAAAATTGCGAAATAAAAAAATCGACTGTTCATCCTATTACTTTTTATAAAATTTGACAGTTTAACCAAATTGATAAGGTTCTATCGTTCGTATGCACTGTTTACGATGCATATCAAGAAAAAATGAAATACCTATTAAAAAGATATTCAATATTATTAGGATGCTGAACATTCAGACACCTGCGCAACTCATCTTGAACCTTCACTTTACTCCTTTTATATTAGAATGTATATTTTCACTTCTCCTAGCTGTTTTACTTGCAAACCCCTTATTGACAAGGATCGAAAATGTTGTGGTACGTAGGACGTCAAAGACGTTAATTTAAAACTCAACAAAATTTATTTTTTAGTTATTCATCATCATGAACCATTTCTTTTTCGCAGAATTGTCAGTCGAAATTATTTAAGATACTGCAAGCAGATGCACCAAAAGAAGAAAAAAAGTTTCCCATGTTTTGGACGCGTTATCCAGTCATGCCAATGCTTCTCAACAATAATTCCAGTTCTACAGTAGATTTTCTTGCCCTTAGAATAATTTCTTCAACGCCAACTTCTCACGACCTAACTAAATGCGACGGAAACAATTTTCCGAATATTTATCCACAAGCAATTGAATGTTCCTCGACATTTATTTCTACAAACTTTGAACTGCCTATAGTGGACATATCATTCGAATATAATTCCTATCGGTACAGGTTAGAATAATATTTTGCTTTAAAATAAAATCGGGTTGATTTCATATGATATACGCATTAAAACTATTTTCAGGTTAATTGAGTCATTATTGGAAAGATTTTATGGTTTTGATTATCCGCCAGGAGCATTGGTATTAAAATTTCTTCAATTGAATGACGTTGAATCCTGTGTAAATGCACATAAACGCGGACAAAATTCCTCGTCACTCAATAGCATCAACGTACCGCTCGAGTCAAACAAAACAGTTTGTATTCCAGAGAGAATTTATATGCATCCTTTGGATCATTTTTTGGGAAAAAAACCTTTTTATAAACGGACAACCGTAGATATTGGAACAGAAATTAATATTGAGGATAACGATGATTTTTACAGTACCACTACGTTCACAGTGTTTCCAGTGAGAAACTTTACGTTAAATTCAAGATCGATTTTACTGATATTTTTACTATCACATTTTTGTACTGCAGGATGGTCATGCTAAAATTTCTGAAAAAGGTACACTAAGGGAGCATACACGAATTCCACGAGGGAAAGTGAATTTGATGAATTGGGAAAAAACAAAAAGAAATAATAGAATAATTTCTACAATTTTTACGGATTCCTCACATATGGATTCTAAAGTATCACAATTAAGCAACGATTCAAGAGTTTTCCAAACAAAGTTAAATAATCTGAAAGATTCATGTGGAATATCGACTGTTGCTTCAAAGGATTCAAATAATAATCGATTATCATATTATTTTCGAAAAGGATCGACCGACTCTTGCACAAATTCGCCGAAAATAGTATATGAAAAAACAGACGTCATGCGAAACCCGAAAATAACAAGAAACTTAAGTTCATCTATCGAGAAAACGTATTCTCGTTTTCCAAACACTGATTCAAAGAAATTAGTATTCAATAACGTCGTACGAAACACTACAATAAATGTTCCAAAGGGAACCATACAAAAAAAAAGATGTAATTTACAAAAAAATGTAACCAGCTTAGGCAAATCCTTAGAATCAAAAATTTCATGCATCACAGAGACATGACAGATGTTATCAATAATATAAAACCACATAATATGCATATATACATTGCGTAAACCCTACTGATAAAAACGCCTAGAAGTATTCCGTTTATAAACCTTCGAAGAAATATAACCATGTAACAAATTCCGCGCAAACTATTGTATTTCTATTCACGACAAAAATTCCGTGGTACAACTTTAACAGTCACTGGAATGGCAACGCTTAATAATAGTTTCCACAACTTCCTTTGAGAAGCACATAAAGTTTTCGGCCATTCGAGCAAGGTGCAACTCGCAAGAATAATCCTGATTTCGAATATCCATACGAAGAGCCACAGAGACGATGGCGGCAAAAAAAAAGAGAGCAAGGAAATTTCCCGCAGAGACTAGCAAAGGTGCCGACAAGGGTGTAAGAATAGCGAAGGTACCTAGACCCTGTCAACGGGACCACTTCAAAAGTTGCCGTCTTCAATGTGTTTATTTAGTTAACGTCAAATTTACTCGCTCCAAAAGGTACAGCCGATCTCGCCAACGCATTTGAGTTTCTATGTCCGCGACACGCGGTCCTACTTGTATTAAGCAAATCCACTCGATTGCCGTGGAAGGGCGTGGCTCGTGATCCCTTTTGTGCCACTGTGCAAGCTAACCAATCACTCACAAAATGGAACACTCGACTTTTTGTACACGACTTTTGACTTTAGAGTATACATTTCATTTTCAGCCGACACTTTCTAGAAATCGTAATTCTCTTTTTATAATCGATGGTCAGTGACTATACTTGGAATTCCAATGATCCTCGGAGTATAAGAAACGTCAATGAAACAAAGTTAGACATAATTATTCTTAACAAAAAATTCGGCAATGCATTTTTTTCAACTTTTTCATCGTTACTATATTAATCAATACAATGTACCGTATACTTATATGAAATCGTATATTACTGTGTATAGAGTATAGTTATTCTACATTTTTTCCATTGTTCTCGTTATTGTTATAAATAGATTACTATTAATGATCAGATAGTTTGTTAGTATAAGACACTGATATATCTTTTCTTGGTTACCTTTTTCCTTTGTGATCACAAAGGATCTCCGTGTGCGCTATCGAATTGCGTGGACCCTTATTGTAGAGCGATGTTTAGTCACGCTCCGTTATGTCGCAGATGTGGGATTGCATAAGACCACCTTGGTGAGAAGGAGTCCATCAATTTGATACGGTTTTCCGAGGTTCCTAAATAGCAAACACCCAAACATTAGACGTTTCGCCTTTGAGGCTCAAACTGCTCGTCGACGGATGCGAAGGGCTGTCGCGTGACCAATTGCGATTCGGCATGTACATTTCGAAAATTTCAACTCTCAATCTGTATCCATTTAGTCGAACAGTCGACATGAGTATCTAAATCAGTTTAGGTACTCATTGCAATTGCATGTAATTCAATGACATCCAAACGTCTTCAGTTTTATTTTATTAATATCTTATAAGAATTTAATAAAATTGCAAAATCACTGCGTTCACTTAAACTATTTCTTCATTGTAAACGACTACAGATTCCAATTTGTATTTTTTTTTGGTCGAGTGCAAAATGAAAAATTTGACGGCAGTTACTCGCTTCGAAATTGTGATTTTATGCAAACGAGCGTGCAGATCAAAGATCAAAGCTGAAAAGCCTTCCGTCGGGGCAAGTCTTGCTGGTGCGTTGAGGAGCAGACTAAAGGGTTGACAGAAATGACATGACCAGCTCTATCGCTATATTAATGTATACAACGGTGACCACTCGGTGTACACC
>JARPRG010000277.1:1177166-1227675 GCA_031001745.1 Hartigia nigra
GTTTAACTATAGAAAGTGGAGTCTCTATATTCGCCCCATATAGAATGCTGTCAACCCCCATAGTAAAACTGCCTTAAGCATCATTTCCAAAATTCGAAAAAAATTTTCGAATTTAAAGGAAATTCTATGGACTGGGGAACAGAGTATTTAAGATCATCCAATTAAAGTAGGACGAAAGACTGTAGATGGTATATTGCTATTCAATAGAATTTTTGGTGTTTTTCTGAAATAAATAATTATATATATTTTACCAATAAAAAAACTACCCTTTATTATATACTGATAATGCATATCGTATATCTTATACGTCTGTAGCGTTCACAAAATTCAAATTTCTGACTAAAAATATCTATTGGGGTCTCAAATATTTATATTCAAAAATATACTAAATGCTACGTTTATCTACTGAAAATTTCTTTTTTTTTAATAAATGCTCATCCAAGTGCGCGAGATGGAAAAGTCACAGTGGTGAAATAGAAAGCAAAAGAAAAGGACAAAAAAAGGATTGTCGATCCTACAGATCATACACGAAGTGTTCACAAAGGACATTCCCCATGAATGGGTTCGAGTGTCGTCGGTTTATGTACGAGGACCGTTTTGACAGGAGGGGATTGGTCGACGGGTGAGTTGGAGAGGGTACAAGAGGTCAGAGGGTATTCTGCAGTGAGGAAGGCATGCTGCAATGGCATAGGGGTGGCATCGTGAACGAAGGAGAGGTCGAGAGATAGAGGGTGAATTGTTCGCCGCTCCACGTAGGGTAGTTTCGCTCGAAGTGTTACAATAAATCAACGCTGGATCTCGTGCTCCACCCCCACAACCCCTGGATCCCATACATGGCACATGACATAGAATGCTATACGCATTATGCTTACAGTTGACTGTCGCACATTGTGTTTAAAGTGGCTGCACTTTGGCATCGATAGGTATCAACTCTTCAAAAGTATTTCGGACTTATAAATAATTGTCATTGTTATTATTATCTAAATTTTTCAAAATAAAGTTTTTGATCGATTGGTATCATTGCAATATTTGCATAACTTCTATTTGCCAAGAATTAAATTTCGATTGTCTCTAGATTTAGTTATGACGTAGAAAATTATATAAATATATAAATCAACTGTTATACTTATTTATACGTATTATAAAAATCAAAATATGCATGGATGGATTAAATTAGGTCCGCTTACTCGGTTTAAGGGTATGAAAATTCACCAACAGCTGTAGAGATTTGAAGGAGGTTGAGGCAGGGGTGAGATATCGAAAAGCAGTGGCATCATATCCCCCTCAACAATGGGGTGGAATCACGTGGCCGCAGATTAATTCTTAACAAAAGATATCCTCATATCGTAGTGCCTTTCGCAGGCCTCCGAGAATCCACTTCAGCCCACGTTACTGGGGGGTTTCTCTTTGGAACGCCCCAATCCGGGCCCGGAGGTGGGCCCAACCCCAAAATTCGATCCCCTCCAACAACCCCTACTATATAGGGTACCCTACGAGGACAGCAGAGAGCTGCCAGTAATAATTGAAAAGCCAAAGGTGCCACTTCGTGAAAGTGTCTGTCGCTTGACCTTGCAGTTTCCAAGATGCATTTCTTCCGTCCTTGGAACGACGCAAACGGAGAGAGGCCGCTGTCTCCAGAAATCACCAAACGTGGTACCAAGCCTTTATCGGAAGTAGCGGAACGGAGTATCTCAGAAAAAGTGAAGTGTGAACCTAACGATGAAGAGAATGTTCACGCTTCAATAGTGCCTATCGATAACGTCAACCATGTTGTCGAGCAGAATTTATTACCTGAAGATAGAATTTCCGCATCGCCAGGAAGATCCTCCCCGTCGTCTAGAACAAGCGAAGACATGACCGAGAGGAATAACTTGAGTATGTTGAGGAATTTCGTGTACAATACTCGTCCTGATAACGTTGCAACCTCCTCATCAAGTTCCTCAAGTTCTACAAGTTCTTCACCAAGTGTTTTCTCGTATCCATCAGCAAGTCCACATGCGGAAAGCTCGCAGTCGACGTCGTACATGCCGGCTTATCAGTTACCAGTGTATCCTACTGAATATTCAGCCAATTTAACTAGTGGAATTGTTCCTGTGGTTGGATCGATGGAATTCTCTACAGCATCAAAATTCGCTGAGGCATCGGCTGGATTTGCTGCCGCTTGCGCATCGTCCATGGAATTGCCCACATTTCCCCGGCAACCTATGTACTATGGAATGCCTAACTTTAACCTGCCTCAACCATCTTACGCTACGATGGAAAGTGCTGTGAATTATATTAACCAACAAGAAGCTGTAGCTAAACAGATAAAGAAACTTCGACCGAAGAAGTTCCGTTGCGAGTACTGCAACGTGGCCTTCAGTAATAACGGACAACTAAGAGGACATACGCGGATTCATACAGGTTAGCATGGATTAGCTCTTTTGTCATTGTCAATCCATAGTTAAATGCTCTTTAATGACACATAAATACCTGCAGGCCTTGGTACTTCAGGCAATACAATAAATTTTAATTTAGTTCGCCTAATAGATCCAACTTACGTAATGCATCTGACTCGATGTATAATATGGAATATGATTTCTTTTTACAGGAGAAAGGCCATTCACTTGTAATATCGATAGCTGCGGTAAATCTTTCACCCGCAACGAGGAATTAACAAGACACAAGAGGATCCACACCGGACTACGTCCTCACGCGTGTATTTTGTGTGGCAAGCGATTTGGTCGGAAAGATCATTTGAAAAAACATGCACGAACTCATGAAAACAGGATGCCTTATTATCTACCAGCACCTAATGGTTCTGGTCCTTTTGCATTTGGTCATCCTCTGACTGCGGGACCCTTGATGCAACCGTATTTGTTCTCGTTGTGATCTCGACATTTTAATCGGACTAGCAAAGAGTTAGTAGATCACAAAGAAGAAGTAACAATGAAATTAATTGGTCTTGTGGAGGAACGATTAATTAATTTCTTCTTGAAAAATCTGGTAACGTTCGTAGGGCAATTCCGTATTTGTCGCACGACAATACACATACCAGTTTAATGGCGGCGGTTGTAAAAATTTGGATTAAGTACTTTGCCGTCGCCTTTGTAGAAACTTGTACAAATGTTCATACCAAATATTAAGATTGATTGGGAAAAGTGCAATTATTACCTGACGTGCCTAATGTCAGATTCTGAGATGTTTGTGTACATAATACTATAGTGACTGACGGATATTTTTATATACTCTTATTCATACTTTGAGTACCTACATACAGTAGCTTTACATGCGACTTATTTTATATATAAATATTAGCATTAAACGGATGTATATTTTGTATAGTATCCTATAAAGAAGAATACAATTTAGATTACCTAAATTGTCGAAAAACTTTGTAAAGATTTTGTGAAAACAATTACTAAAGGAATAATAAATTGTTCATATTTATATGTATATAGAATCTCTATTATTTACCTTACTACCCTTTTGCAACCATCCCTTACGTCAATATCATAGTAATTAGTTGGATAAATAAATAAAACATAATAGTCGGTACAATTGTATGACAATGGATAATGTAGTTGTGTTAAAATGGCGAGAAAAAAAGCATCGGTACATCTAATAAAATTAGTCTCCCTGCAGAATATCATTTCCGGGTAAACTCTGCAATATCCGGCGGAAAGTTATAATATCGTGACAAAATTATACGCACAGCGGCTATAGGCAGGGTGCAATTCGCAACCACCATTTTCCTCTCGATTGAATCTAAGATGGCGTCACCAGTAATCCCTGCGTAATGTTAAATCAGAGGGTTGTGCATCCCCTTCTTCAATTATGCGACACAGGGGTTGCGCCCCATGGCTGTGCTGTATTGGATACCGCAAGCCTATTCGTTTTTTTTCTGATCTTACTCTTCCCTATGGGGAAACTCGCGGTCGAGTATGATTGTTATGGTTGATTTTATGATGGTGACTAGATGGGGTAGAATACCTACTCATGGGGGTTAAATAAAAAATTCACCTCTTAATATCTAGCGCAATTAATATTCCTCTGTCAACGGGGTGCACAACGAAAAGCATCGTATATTGTTGGTCTATGTTCTCCGCGAGAGATTTTAGTCCGTGTAGGATAATTATGTATTTTACCCAAAATGCATTGGCTTCGCCATATTTAATATCCTGGACGGTTCAGATTAATAAATTAGTTCAGCACGGATTAATGTATCAAACAGATATTTGAAATATTTTTAAAAATTGTAAAAACTTTATACTAATAAATATTGATAAGCAAGCCAATATTTTTTTTGGATTTTATAGAAAAAAATAATGTACACGCCCGGAAATGCTGATATGTGTAGCTCAGGAACGGCGAGATAAAGTATAGAGATTCTCACACTTAGCTACGGTAGCACTAGGGGTAGCAACCCTGCTGGGACATTCATTTGAGCCTGCTGACACCCTCCTACTGTCCTACAGATATATGACAGCATCCCTCCGGACCTTCTCTATCCTCTCATCCCCTTTTAGAGACTCATTCATGGCGCAGATCACCCTACCTAATACCGGTCACAGCAACTTACTCGGCCACGGTTAAACGATCACTTACTTTAGGATTACACAGGCTTCCTAATCACGGATTACATTTGCTTTTCGAATTCACAATCGCGGATTACCGTGTTTTATATTTCTTTTTAAACTACCACCACGTATCGACAACTTACTGTGTATCTGAGGCACCTTTCAATATTTTTCTCTGAATCCCAAAGCTTTGACGATGGAAGATTTACGTAATCATTTATAATTCAATATGGCTACTCTCATAAACTATAGTTAATTTTATTATGACAGTCATTTAATCTATCTTATATGTTATGGATATATGGAATGGACTATCCATTCCATATAATATCAACAATCAGTCAAATTCATGAAAATATTATTGAATAAAATAATTGTATATATAGGTATGTTACCAGGGGGTAGCAAGTAAACACGTGAAGATGCCATTTTTAACGGAATTATCGTCTGTCAAGGAAGTCAAACGTCCTGAACACGTCGCGACGGATCTACCATGAGGCGTTCCACTCTCGCGCGAATCCAGGAAACTATTGTCGATGTGCTTTTGAAATTTCTGAAGAATCGAAGGGAAGAACGCCCGGGGCGCGCTGACTGGCTGATATATGGATCTCATGGATGCGCGCCTTGCGGGACCCCGTGAATCTTGCACATAACCTGAAAGAAGGTAGCAGTGGGGTCGACGAGCGATGCTCTATTAGGCCTAAACGCTTTTTAAATGGAACAAACGTCGAGTGTCAAACCTGGTAACAATGGCGTAGGCAAACATTTTGGTACAGTACCACCCGCGGTGTTTGCCACTGGGCAACGATGGGCAAGTGATCGATACTTCTTTTCCTTTACTGATCCAATTATTAGCTAAGCGTTATGTAAACGGATGTGGAGATCGAATGAGGCTCAGGTAGGCCATTGCTTGCTGTATTTTACAAAAGAAATATTTCAAGTATTTTTACTGCTTTTCATGCTTCCATATAGCATTTGAAAAGTAATGGCAACCCGTCGCGTATGACACTTTTTTTTTATTATAACAGTAAAAACGGATAGTAAGCCTAAGAAAACTATACTGCGATATTTGGACAATTAATAATGTAATATTAAGTCGAATTTAATATATCAGTTAATATAATTTCGTAGGTTAACCAGATCTAATGAAAAAAAATTAATGTTGATATAAATATTTTTATTGCATTCATTGAATATGTTCAATGAATAAAGACAAATGATAATATATATATATATATACGTTGACATTAGAATGTCATATGTACTGTTTGTATGCCTCCGTAATGCTTTGCTGTACCATGTGGGTAATAATCACATGGAATTATCATGACCTTGTGTATCTAATAATTCCATCTTTTTTCCACTATTTATTTCACGTTTATGATTTCCGTTAATTAGAAGTATTGTAAATCGGTTGTCCGATTACATTACCAGCTGGACCATAATTGCAAACAAGATACGTAGTATTCCATCCGCTGGATGCTATGTATCTGATAGCACCGCAACCAATTAAGTAAGTATTTGCCCATACCATTTGCGTGTAATGACCAACTCCTGCCACATACCTAATTAACAAATGATGCAAATAAATTAAACAATACCTTAGTCTCACGCGAAGGTTGCACATAATAGAACCGGATGTAAAAACAGGAAATCGATATACAGAGCCGTTACTATAGTTAAATGTAATTTTTGCACAATTTGACAAAAAATTAAAAACCTAAAATACGTAATGTCAGTATGAAGCAAATATCAATTTTGAAAAGTAACCTTAAATTCGTGCACTTCACGTAAATGGTAATAATTCAAAGATAAATATTCATTGAGCTAATCAACTTGTCACTTCTATCGTAAAGTCAAGCGTTTCTTACAAATATATTCAAAGTAATTGCGTACAGCAAAGTTCTTATCATATTTACTTTAACACGCTGCAATGAAATACCGTACTTTATTTTCACACAGTCGATCATACTACAATGTCATAGTTACGAGACAACTAATATTTTTTTTTATATTTATAATAAAGTACAATATTTCGTGAATAAACTTGACTCACTCGTATTTGGAGACTTGAGTATTGTTGAACAGTTCAACTTCGTTGTACCACAGGTCTACTAGCGTCGTCAATGGGACAGTTACGGTTGATCCCTTAGTGGACTGAGAGGCGACATTTTGTCCGACAGAAAATCTATCTTTTAAATGTATAATACACAAAAACATAGGTCAGTTGGTCATATATAAAATATAACAGTTTTCACGTTACTTTACAAATTTCATAAAATCAAATTTCAAGAAAACAACAACCTACCTACGTTTCTACAAGTGTCGTGACCGAAATTGCATTGAATAGCCCACCTTTGCGCAACTGTTTCCAATTCCTCGTCCCATGCCTAAGTTATTTAATGAAATTTCTATAAATATATGACAAGAAGATAATCATGAAAACAAAAAAAAATATATTTATATACCTACAATAGTGCGCATATTTGTCGCCGGAGGTTGAGGCCCTGGATTACCTCGAGATTCGCCACCGGAAGCTACCAGTTGTCGATACTTGTTATGTATATTTACCAATGAATTTCGATCTTCGTCACTCAGTGAAGCGGCTATAACGGTTCCACAAGAAGATACCGGATCTTCTGACTATGATAAAATATAAAAAATTAGGTTGCCGTATTTCATCGGAAAAATAATTCACTCATTCAGTTACAAAGTTTATTGCAAACAATGCTTACGGGATAAAGACACAGCGAATGTCTACCAATTTGACACTTCGATTGATCGCAATACTCTTGTGCACTCGCAAAGTCTTTTGACAGTCTTAATCCAATGGAAAGACACAGTAAGACTCGAAATTTAAACATTGTTCGATATTTCCCTTTAAATACTTTTAGATGAACTGCGTCCTCTTCGTGCAATTGATTCTCGTATAATGCGAACACTCACGAGTAACGGACTATTTATGTACACTCTGTTCTCCACTTCCCGTATAGTTTCAAGAGCATCTTATCAACTACGTCCATTATCTATTTCACCTGGTACTATACGCTACATAAATTTACTTTACGGTACATTAATACTTGGCAGATGAACAACATTGTGAAAATATGCGTATTTTCCAAGCATGACAAGAAATATTTGAAGTAGGTAGTAAAAAATGTTTTTAAAGGGGTACGGTCTTCTTATTTTAAAGACAATTAATAACATTTTCTTATCGACGCTACATGTAAGATTATAAAAGTAAATGTATGATGGTTTGCATATACGTAAGACGTACGAATTATATATCATCTTTCGCATAAGAAGATAAAAGTACGCTGATTACGTACTTCGTAGTATTCTGTCAACTATATAGTTATTATCATGTTTTCTTCTCAGATTCAAAATATGTGAACGGATGACAACTGTGTAATCAGATTAAGTCTGTATATTAGAATCGTGATCAAAGGTTAGATCAGTTATGGATTTTTGGAATGTTCTATAGTTATAGCATAAAGGGACACATTCGTAACAACTCAGGTAGGAACATCGACCATTCACACGAAATACATCCATAACGTGCAAAGTGGAAAGAGTTCACAAAGCGTTTTATGGAGAAAGGGATTTGATAGAGCTTTCGTTCAATAATACCTATATCTCTTGATTAGCTGGATATAATGATATAAAACTACAAAATATAAGAATTTTAGGATTCCGTCTGTTTTAGAAAAAAGTGGGTTCACCGAATGTTTAGATGGGAACGTACTGTAATAATATTACTTTAAACGCGTAAAGATCGAAAAAACAATAATTCATTTTCATCTTTTATGAAATCAACTTTTTATCGTTCGCGGAAAAAAATACGTGTCCGATTATTGTAAAAGTCAATTAAAAATTGTTCTTTAACGAACGAATATTATATTCAAATTCATTTAATATTTATGGTTATATGTATATCGAGTCAATGCTATCAACCGTAAGTCGTAAGTCAAACTAGTATAATCATCGTCATTATCAACATCAAGTTCAATGCACCTTGCAAGTAAAATGAATCTCGGCCCTCGCCTTTTTACAAAAATAAAATTACCTGCTTATACAATGGAGTGTGTGAATTAAGTGAATGAAGATAACAAAAATCTTTTTTTTTATTTAATAAAAAATACGGATAATGATATTTCTAATGACATTATCATAAAGTAAATAATTTCTTGTATACGCAATGTGTACCTAATTGATTATCGTTATACAAAAATATATTCTACAGTACAAAAATTTTTGAATGTATATATTTTTTTATGTGCATAGACTTGATCCTAAGGGGACCTTAAGATTTTCACTTTTTTAAAAACTAGTCAAGGCGTATCTTTAGGGATGCGCAAAGAATGGAGTCGATCATCACTCGTACCTAATCGCATTATGTTAGTCGAGGCTCGAAATTACGTATAGCTATGGGGTTTGCGTCATCATTATACTCGCGAGTATAATGGCGGAGGACCATAAACGCTTATAAGCCTTACGCGAGTATACAATGGCGCGACTTTGAATTGTGCACTTTGCCGGGAAATCGGTTTTTTGTTCTCTTCTATCTTTTCATTTTTTTCCGTCGTCTCTTTCTTTCTCGCCTCAAAAATGGGCTCGTAGTGGGCGGGTGGCTGTGCGGAAGAATGAATGGACCAGAGAGTCCATTCAACGACGCACCTGACTTTTGACTTCGGCCGTGAGAACCGCCAGCAGCTTCTCAAACTTTGATAAATTCCCTTCTCTAACCTCGTATGTTGGTAACATTTCATTTGATACACCAACACGTTACACTGGAATTTTGAAACTTGTGCGTCTTCGAAAGTGACATTTTTTTTTGTCATACTAACAAAAGCCCCGTACATATGGGTATAATATATTTTTTAAATGATTAATACGTCGAGTTTTTTTATTCAGTTTTATTCGGGAAATTGATTGGTATAATCTATCAATGACTATTATTATTTATCTTTATGAACGATTTCAGCGTAGGCTAAAAATGATTAATTTTTAATGAGTGAACCTGCAAATTATTGGTTATTAGATTGACGAGGGACTTTAAACAGTTGTTATTAATAATTGATTGAACCTTCGAAGATGAACTATTCATTCTTATGAAAACGGGTCTGTGAAGGTTATCAGCTTTATAGGAAGAAAAGAAAAAAATGCCACGCCCCATAAAGGTAGGCGCATTACACACTTGTTTAAACTTGTATTATCTAAAAGTTGCTAGCCGTTACTGTCCAGGTTGGCCGCTATAGTTATCTACATAGGACACGGCTGAGAGCCTGAATTAACAATAGGTTCAAATTGATTTTTTATTTTTTAACGGTTTACAGAAATTCGATTTAGCGCAGATAATTGCCGGTTCCGTAAAAAAAAAGTTGCCGCCTTCGTGGGAAGAGAAGTTGAAGCTTTTCTACTTTTTTCTATTGAAAAAACCGATGCTACGATTCGATCCCATTTCATGTGACGCATTCCAGCATCCCTATTGTAACTGTGGTCCAGTCTCCTCCAATGCACTTTGCTAAACTCTGACCATAAGATTTCCAACACGAACATCTTAGAGTTGAATTTTGAAAAACATATTTTTCTAAGTTTAAATTTTATAAAAAAAAATAAATCTGTTTTGTTTATTTTTTTTTCTTCTTCTTTCCTTTATCTTTACCCTTCTCCTTCTTCTTCCCCTTATCATTATCTTCAATATCTTTTGGCATATCTTTCTGTTGCGGCTTTGCAGTTACAACTTCTTCAGCAGGTTTTACATTCGTTCGCCAGGGTCTTGGAGTCCGAAATTCCAAATCGATATTAGTCTTCCTCTCACCATTATCATTCTTTTTCCTGATTCGCAGAAGAAAAATATTAGGATTTTCCTCGAGATCAATAGACCTTGACACTTTCGGCTTATCGATCTTTTCCTTTTTTTCCTTCTTCTCGTCCTCGCGGGCTGTTGGAATTATAGACACTGCAGGCGTCACATCCACTTGCGGAAAGACCGTCACGGTACGACATCCAATACTATTTTGATCGCACGATTGTTTTACTATTGTATTTTGATCGTTCCGTACCGATGTAGAATTCGCACTTGCCATTTGAAATACAACATTATTTCCATACTGGTTACCCGTAGTATTTTTTTCATCTCCAGCATGCGTCTTTAATCTTGTCGGATTTTGGTCATCGCAATCACACGGAGGATCGAATTCATCCTTTATTGGATCTTTTTGCATTCTGATAACCATTCTATTGTCATTGATTATTGCTTCGATTTCTTTGTACGGCAAACCAGTATTCATAATTTCAGAAACGACTTTACTGGCCGTGGCTTCGGTCACGCCTGGACAAGCATCTTCACAGGCTTCATTAAATTCTGGTTGCATCTGATTTATTGGGAGACAGATACAATCTGGCACTTGATTATTTGTTATGTTAGGCGGCAACGTAGATGCGGGACAAAATTGCGACATTTCGTATTTTGTGTTTGATGGAAAATTACTTTTTGGATACGCTGGCAGTGGAGAGCATGATGGGTATAGTGCACTGTGTCTTATTGGGGATAAATAATCTGGACATTTCTCCTGTGTTATTTGATTAAATGGTTGATATGATTTTTGAATTTTTGATGGAGAATGATTTTGGGGGAACTGAGGTAAAAAATCTGGTTGTGAATATAATTGTGGCAATTGTGTAGGCAGGTGAGAAGATTCTATTGGGGCGGAATGAAACATTGATTTTTGTGGGCAACCGCACTGATAAGTAGCTGCAATCATTTTATTATTTTGTTAAAATCAAGTGATATATTTTTGATAAATTTTGTTATCCTTTTTAATGCGTGTAGTTACAGATACAAAGTGATATGTAAAATTTGGTTGGATTTGTGTCAAATAAATGTCAAATATTATTTTCAACCGTGTGAAGTTGTATGCTAAATTGACAAACGCATTGAATCTTAGTTTACTATGTAAAGTCAATTGATTTTTAAAAAAGAATTCTTATCTCTGTCTCTATTTACGGCCCGAAAATGTATATTTTCTGATTATTAGTTACCATCAATTTCAGTCTGAGCAATTTATCGAAATTTCAAGTGTTAAATAGAGATGCACTGCACATGGGACCATCAAAGTAAATCTATATGAATATAACCCTTTACATTTGGATTGCCTATATTTTCATTAAAGCATTATTATATTAGGTTGGGAAAAAGAAATCAATTATTTTTTTGCTAGATGGCTGTAGTGTATGGGTGTAAAAATAATGGATTTCTTTTTCCAGAACCTATTATTATCCTTGTATTTTCAGATGTATGTTCCTGTCCACCTATACCTCTTCCACCCTGTCCACCCACTCTGTTGCCCACATTAAAACCAGCCGCAAAATACGTTCATGAAATCGGAGCTGAGATGGTGGGTAATCAGTTAATAATTCGTATGGAAAAAGATAAAAATAAAGGTAAAAAGAGACGCGAGCAATGGGAACCGCCGTGTGATTGCGATATGGTAGAAATACGAAGATCATCCAAAGAAGGACCAAAAATAGTCAATGGTGGTGACAACAATCAAATTCTATTTAAAATACATTCCAAAAATCATATTGGTTCAAAGGACGATTCCAGTTACAAACCTCAAGCAATTGCCTATAAGGTAATTTCGGATATTTTATATAATAGTAATAGGTTATATTATGAATGGATCAAAAATCCATTTCAAATATATTTATTATATCAAAGGTAGGAACCTGCAAGGGAGGTCAGCAAACCAATGATCACTGCAGAACAATAACAGTGCATCCTCAACTGGGAGGTCCAGGTTCCCAGGAAGTGCACAGCGATCACATAACGGAAGGGAATCACGACATTTTTCTTCTTCGTATTAAGAAGAAAGGAAACAATCCGGAACAAAGACAGCAAAACATAGAATTAGAATTGAAAACACCAAAACCACCGACACCACCGCCAACGCCTCTAGAATCACCGCCGCAGGAAGAGCCATCGAGAGAGGAAAAACCAGAAGTTAAGGATAAACCAGAGAAACATGAAAAAAAGAAGAAAAAAGAAAAAGGAAAAAAGAAAAAATAGTACTACGCAAAAATAAATAAAATATAACATCGTCGGCTACGTTAAATTTTTAATAAATGCAAATTAAATAATTGCATGTTTTTATTGCACACATTTTTTGGCCAAACTTTTAAGAGAACGTGAAGGAAGAAATGGTGCTAGTCCTTCCCCTATACTACTTCGTCATTCGCATATTTCATTCATTCATAAAGCTAACTACTGCGTACTATAGATATATTCTGTAGGATAAACCCAACTCGACCGAAGTGTAAAAATTGTTTCGTTACGGATGCCTCAATGAGATTCTTTCGCTTTAACCTCTTGGCCTCTATCCACTTCTGAATGAAGTACCCAGAGTAATGGACGAGGCGGCACGAGTGAATGAGATTCGTGACGATTTGCAAGGATTGATGACGCTTCAGGTCTCGAGAGACCAGCCACTCGATTGTGTGACGTCCTCATCGTCATCGCTTTCATTCTCCCCTCAAACTACAACCAGCGCACTATAGTTTCACGGTACATTACTAGAACCTACTCTTTACTTTTCTTTACAGCAATGCTTCAACGATCTTACTACTGATTGTGAAAAATCACAAAAACCTGCTATCCATTCATGTCATAAATTTTCGACGAATCTCACTCGTTACCCAGTGTTGACCAATGACTTTCAAAATGTCTACTATACTTAGGTATGTCAATATACAAAATTGGGAGGAGTGACTTTTTTTATGGGTATACCTTTTTCTTAAGGAAGAATCAAATGTTAATTTTGATAATTTTGTAATAATAATGAAGGCGAAAGTATGTGTTACTTTTTTGCATTCGGTATTAATTTTTTAAGTTTTTATTGTCATTTTTGCACCACGTGAAATATGGCTGGACCTCATTGGCAGACTTGCGCGAAATGCTTTCGATTCACGCAACGTATAATAGACGCAGGTCGATTTACAATGAAGGAAGGAAAAATTGTGGCAGGTCTATATGTGTATAAGACGAGAATGAAGGAAAAGGTATAATAAGAGAAAAAATGTAGGTAGTTCATAACCGTGAATGACGTGGGAGTTCATAAGAGACTCTAACGTTCTGTGTGGCCACGATTGCTCACAATGGCGACGCCTATAAATTAGACGATCTCAAAGACGCGTACTCGGTACTTGGAAAATAGCGTGACGCGTGTGATTGAACAGTAGGAGGAACCCCACATATTCATTCAAGGAGCCCATAAAGAACTTCGGACATTTTGCGGTTCGTCTCAATGGAGCGACAAGTGACCATACTGTTATAATAAGGACTCTTCGTCTTGAATGAATATGACAGAGTTTTTACAATTTTTGGCCTCAGTCTGAAGTAACAGCATTAGGAAAAAAAAAGAGACATAATTTATAGGCCTCACGAGATATTTTATGCGATTGCGTAATATTATTGTTTAGAAAAATGAAATTATATTTTGAAAATTTTCATTATTTGTTGTGCTTCTGAACTTTTTCTTCTACATGTACCGAGATGGAAATAAATAATGAATTTTCAATTTTTCTTAAAATCCTATGTTACCTAACCATGAGAACTATTCGCTACCATGAAAACGTTACATTCGCCACATGAAGAATATCCATGTATTCAATGTGCATTGCCAAGGTTCTATTCACCATTCTTTGTTACGGAACAAAGTCACCAACCACAATCGAATTGACCGACTAATATCTTAGTCGCCATTTCTTTGTCAGTTATTTCCCATAGTTAAAGAAAATGATCTAAAGAATTGATGATATTGATCTACCATGTCTTTTTAAATCCATGATACATATAGCGCCTAGTTTATTTTCAAAATCTAGAATTTTTCATACATTTAACAATCAAACTGGATCTGGCAGGAGCAACTATTAATTCTAATTCGTTATAATAACAAATTTCACTAATATTTTTATGGGGTTCACGAAACCGTTTTCTACTTCCTCTAGATGCGCCATACGTGTCATTAATAATACGAAGAGCACAAAAGCTGTAGAAAAATAAATCAGCAGCAAAGTACACCATAGGTGGTAACACACGGTCCCCGAAGGTGGTCTTCCTCTATGGGGGACAATACCGCTATAACCGCATCACTGTGGTGAAATACATTTGCAAACTTCCCGTCAATTATGAATACAAATCCCCTACGTATGCATATACGCATACATATACAGAAGTGGGAGATTGAACTGTCGTCAGTTCTGCCATTGTTACCATTATTATGATATCACTGCATTCGGTATTTTATGGACCCTAATGCAACGGATCAGCCCCTAGAGTAATTTTTCCCTACTAAAGTTACGTAGCCGCATTTGATTTGCTGAGACCAATTATCAATAAAAAAATTTTTAATTTTAGAAACATGAAACTTTTCAAAAATATTCCAACTGACGTTATTCGTTAAATATATCAGAAACAAAAGTTGTATTAAAAAATTCTGATTTACGGTTACAATCGAAAGACTAGATATATTTGTATATTTTATTCATATTATTGTTATCGTCGTTTTATTTTCAATTATTTTTGCAATATCCTTTTCCGTGAACCAAATCTTTCCCCATGGATCCACGGTCCACCATACGGCACTGTCGTACCATAGAATCCCCTAGGAAATCCTTCACGGTAAGGTCACAGGAGCATCGTTCACAGTCGTCCTTTTTGGTTCGTTCACAAATTTTCTTAACGGTTTTTTGTAGCCAAGAAGATCGTACGGAAGGACTTTTCCTCAAAGGATCACTATAGTTATCAATGTAGTAACAAGGTGTCTTATAATCATAACTTGACTTTCTTAAGGATTCTTGATCTTTCATATTTTCAGAATTTTTATTATGACGATGTCTCATGTCCTTTTGACTGAACCTTTTCTTATCATTTTTACGAAGTTTGCCGTCACTACTGGACTTTCCACAGGACCTCCGATTTCTCGATTTCCTACCAGCGTTTTTACTGTTTATTCTTTTGGACGATGTCCTTGTGACCGAAGTACGACCATCTTCCGAAATTCCAGTCGTTCCCGAACACGTGACCCCACAGGATGTTAATCCTTTTGAAGGAGCAATAGGATTATCAAGCCTCTTAGAGTCGATCCTAGTTGTTTCCCTACTACTGATCAGGTCATTGTATTGCTTGAACACTGCATTGTATTCATCAATGCACTTTCGAAATTCACTCTCATTAGGGATACTGTAAAAACCAGGATCCTGAACGGGTGACAATCTTGATAAAGGTCCTGATGCTACTGCACACGTGCATGGGGCTTTTATCAAAGGACATTGTCGAAAAGTATTATGGGACTCCAAGTATCTGTGGTTATTAGATGGGTATGAAAAGTTTGCTGGAAATATATTTGGTCCTTGAGGAAGACAGGTGCAGGAATTTTCTGAGGTTTCACAAAATGGAGTATTGGTACCACCTCGATTACGTTTCAAATCCGATGATCCTTTTCTTCTTGTTACGCAAACTCCATTTTGGGATTGTTCTAACTTTTTATTCTTATTTGTTCCGGTCATATTGACACGCAGACGAGCACCACGAGGGGATAAACACTGAAAAGATTTTTATGCTTGTAATCCAATTCTTTTTTTTGCATAATACGCAGTCTTATCTTTCTTACAAAGGTACTGGTTATCAAAGAGCAAATACACGAGACGAAGGAACTACAGCAACATATGCCAATCCACTCGAGCATTTCTTGCTACGTGACTGCCGTCTCGGTTACTCTCCAGTTTCCGGTCATGCTGATTGCACTTAGGATTTAGCGTGCAATTTAATTATGGTTGATGTTTTCGCCGGCACGGATTTCTCAAACTGTCGGATTGACAGGCCATCTATGCGATAGTCAATTGATTCTTTGACAGCGACTCTTTTGTGTTTTACGTCATTGATCTTATTTTGACGGAGATCAAATTTCGTTCTTGAATTTATCATTTTGCGCAGTTAGGTTATATACTTGGAAAAGAGAACTTTCAAATATCAATATTATTACAGACTTACGTAAAAAGTCTCTTGAACACACTTTACAATAATTTATTGTTTATTTATAATGTTTTTCTTCTAGGTGAAACTTCGAATGCTACCGGCACTTTCAACTCAGGCGTTAGCACAGAAGTATTTAGATTATTCGATATTTCTAATAAATTTTTTTCTTTCGATAATTTTCCAAAAACACTTTCAGGTTGAGCTGGATTCTCAGCTACATTTTGATCTATGGAGAGTCCGTTAAATGTGATTTCTTTTTGATTAGGAATACTGTCCGTGTTAACATTAGTTTTTTGAGGTATCTTCTTTGAAAATAAACGTCCTAGTTGCTTTCCACTTTTAGATGATCGATTCGATGGACTTTTCGACTTAGACAATTGTTTAGATAATATTCTAGGAGACAATTTATCGACAGTCTTTCTATCTTCAATCAAATTTTCTGTTGGTACAGCTGCAACCGGAAATGATTGTTTAAGTGCGATATCAGCTTGGGACACATTTTGTAATTCGTCTTCAATCGGAGAAGGTTTTTTAATTGCGAAAAGTTGATCTGATATTCTTTCGAATTGTGAAGACTTTTGAAGTTTTGTTTCGTCTTGAGATATTCTAATGGATCTATCTGCAGCTGCTTCGTTCGATGGTACTCCATCCTCAGGTATTCGTTTAAGAATAATTCTATCTTGAAAAAGTCTATTTGAAATTGACTCTGCCACTGTATTTTCTCGTGACATTGATTTAGACGCAAGTGCAGTACGAGAAATTTGATTCGGTAGAAGTTCACTAGATGTCAGTAATTTAGGTCTTGCTGGTAATTCCATTTCTGTACGGTGTATTGAAACACGGGATTGATTTGAAGACCAAACAAATTTGGCTTCATTCGTAGAGCTTCCTTTAGTTTCACGGATATTTTCTGCTACGCGAATATTTCGTGGACATTTATTCGATTGCATGCAACATATCGTAGATTTCATATTATGTAATGACGATCTTTTGTCAAGTCGTTTAGAAGCTTGTGGAATATAATTATTCTTGGTACATGGTACTCCTCCAATTATCCAGTTTACGTGCCCTGGCAAATATTTCTGTAGATAATTGTTTCGTACTTCAACTATGGGAGGTATCAGACACTGAAATAATTATATGGAAATGTTGAAATTTCATTAATGCATTGTTATTTTATTAATTACTAATTTTACTGTATTCCTGTGACTTACTGCAGTTCCGACAGCGAAGCAGCAAACTAATGACAGACACGCACTGCATATACATAGACCAACAATTTCAAACATTATTTCAAGGTTGGCTAACCAACTTTACAAATTGCCTTCGGTAACTAAATATTGCTTAACTAATACATTTTTAGTTTGAATTCTTATATTTAAAAAAAATATATTTATCTTATTTCACTCGTGCAATTTCTTCTTTTAAATGTATACGTATAAACACATTTTTAATTTTGAATTCAATAAGTCATTATCACGTGTTTCGAAAGATATGATAATTTGTATATATTCGACTTGAAACTATCTTCTAAATGTAAACAGAAAATTTTTTATTTTTCAAATAGACAAACAAGATTTTATTCCTTTAATATTCATTTTTAAACATTGTCATTGTCAGTTTCAACCAGGTCGAGAAGTGAAGGGCATACACACAGTTTTTTCCGTTTTGTAGGATTACACAGTTCTGGGGTAGGTACTGCTTTTTTAACTAGAATAGGATTTAGCACGTATTTAATGTTACAAGGACATTCCCCACTTTGGATGCCGCAGCAGCCAACACTACAACCAGTTTGCAGCTCTTTTTGTTTCAATTGCTGTTTCCTTTCCTCGTCTTTAAGTTTCTCGCTTAGAAATGTTCCGGTTTTTATATCAATTAAATGTGGAAGATATACCTAAAAAGAGTTTGTTATAAAAGACATTCGATATCGAAGACTCTTACGTACTCACAAGAGTGCTTGTGCATAAACAACATAAACAGGATATACACGCAATGCAAATGCCCAAACCGAGTACACCCAACATTTTTAACTATTTTGAGAAATATAATTTGAGATCTGTAAATCTGCCATGTTATGAAACGTTATTCGATTTTTTTTATTGGAATCTTGACAATTTCAGTCATACAATACTTTCAGACTTTATGGCATTTTTTTTTAAATCTCCACAAATCATCTGGCTGGTAAATAGAAACGAGAAATTACGTTTTCTCCTATTCTGCCGTTTTTTTTTCGATAATGTAAAATTTTTGTTAAGTGAAACAGTGATGTCAGCAATAGGCTGCTGAATTGCTTGTGTACAATGCTACAAGCGATCGCGGTCTGCAGCTGCATCTGTGCTTTTTGTCTTTGGTGTAGCTTTATATCGGTGTGGTAAGTTCAGTTGCAACTTTTTTATCTATCCCTCTATCCTACTGGACATTAATCTTATTATTTTGAAATTCATACAATTTAATAAAAATATTTTTAGTTGTCCACAAGTGGTCGATCGAGTAACCAAACTATCAGCGAGTCAATTCAAATGTCCAAAATGTCCAAAAGTCGTGCAGTGCACTGGGATACCGAATACTAGAATATCCGAAATACGAAGAATGAACGCGAAATATAAAAATAAGAGAGAAGCTATTATCGAGAGAAATATTTGTAATGATACCTCAATGAAAAAGGTACAGGATGCACCTGAGATCCGATCTGATTACACAGAAAAGCTAATTTCCAATTGTGATCCTGATAAATTTAAATCATCTTCTTGTCATTATGAAAATGTACTGAATTCTTATTAATTAATATATCAATAATAAATATATACATATTTAAAGCCTTTGCATATAATTTAGATAGATAAATATTAGATCCTCATACAGGTGCGAATGCTCAAGCGCAGAAAATTCATGACTTTCCACCAACCAAATACCTGCGTTTGAATACTGGTGGCAGCATGAGAATATAGCTTAATTCATTACGTGTCTGAAGTACTAAGCAATTACATTCAATCGTCATTGAACTTTTATCGAACAGGCAGTTGTCAATCGCCTAGAAAATTCTTGACATTGAAAATTCATTGCTTCGTGTAACCTGTAATAAATTATCATGTTTTTAGAAAATGCATTGTTTTAATCATAAATAAAAAATTAGTCGTCATGATGATGTTAGAACCGTTATTGGTGTTAACAGTTTTAAATTGTTTTTTCATGTTCAGTTCGACAGTGACCACGTGTGCATTATGGTAAGTTTATCTTAAATTACTTATGTAAATAGTATTAATGCAAATAATCCCAATATATCTTTCAATAGGTGGCAGTACAGAAAGCATCGTTGTTACCACAGTACTGCTAATGCCAGTAAAGAATTTTCTAAGGAATTTTTACATTCGCAAATAAACAAATCAAAGAGTCGTTACTGCATTCCAAAAAAATCTGCCAGATCACATATTGACAAGATAATTAGTTTTATTGGAACTGATAATTCGACGACTTCCACCAACAAGCTAGGGAAGCAGAGGGACAAAAATATTTCCAAGCACGTGCATAAGTCGAAGAAGAAGGAGTCAGCCAAGCATCATGGGTAAAAAATTATGAATTAATTTTTCTTTTATGTTTACCATACTTTATATAGAAATTTCTACAGGGTATCAAAGGCTTCGAGTACGAAATGCATTGCCGAACAGATCAAATCCATTAAAGAAGAAGCGAATCAAACAGACAGATCTTTAAGTGATCGTGAACCTAGATCAAAAGTCGTAATGGAAGTGGCGACTATTCAAAAAGTTCAAATTTATGATAAAAACTCGAACGAACCTGTAGAATCATCGATGAAAAACGTGTCATCGTATGCGAACTTATTTGACAAGAAAGTATGTTGTAATGCTGCACAAAAAACAAGAGCAGCCAAATCATCGGAAAATATTTGAAAGTGGCACTTAAGATAGCAAAACTTACAAAATTCTTTTATATCAATTTCAAGAATTCATAATGTAGTATGTCAACGATTATTCCGACTTTGACATTATTAAAATTATTTCTCTTATTTCAAACAAAATTTGCATCGCACTATAATAAAAAAAATACTTTTAGACTATTTCTTTCTATCGGTTTTATTTTTTCCATCACGCAACGCGTCAAGATAACAACTGTTACGATTAAAGTACAGCTGCTTTTCAACGGGTATTACAATAAAATTCGAACTGAAACTTTTCACTGGTACGTTCAGATTATCATAGTTTAATTTGTGCGGTGTATTAAGCGCACGTGCGAGTTTGATGCGCCATTTATTTGTATGTATCGCCTTTTTGCATTCGATGCACCTTCGGGTTTCTTGCTCTTCTCTAGAATCCAGTTTTGACTTAGACAATCTGGTAGGTACGGAGGAACCGGCATTAAAATTTTCTAATTTTCCACAGAATTTACAATTTCTTACAGCTAGCTTTGAATTCGTACAAGTTTTTGTACGTAGCTTTTCGCAGCAAGTACATTTGCAGAATTCAGAATGTTGAACTGGGTCCTTATATTGTAAATACTCCTTCAAGTTGTTTATTGCATAATCCAGAGCTGTCTTTTGCGATTTTATTTTTTCTGAATTACTAATTTTTGACTTATAATGAGGCAAGGATTTTTTCCTAAAGATTTTTGTAACATTTCCATTTTTATTCCCGACAATAACACATTGATTCTGTGGCGCTATTTGATGATTGTTGGTAGGATCTTTATTATGCACATGAAAATTGCAGCATTTTTTATTATTCAAGGGATAATGGACGTCCGATTCTTGATTTACCAGAATTTTGCAAATTTTTGTATTTTTATTAGACCATGAGAAAGGATTAAGAAGTTGAGGTCTTAACCAACCATTATTTAAGCTGATTAATTTTGGAACTTTACACTGTAAGGCAATATACGTGTAATTAATATATATTATAACTGTATAAGTATAATAATCTTTAGGTTTCATTAAAATTGATCTTACCGTGCCATTGGTTATCATACAGAAGAAAGCTGAGACACAGGCACTAAAAATGCTGATACTTGCCAATTCTAGCATCAGTACCATAATTCTGATAAATATAACGATAGAATATATGTATATAACTGAAAGAATTTATAAGGGAGCATTCCGACATCCATACTAAAATTTCACGAGGGTTATTCTCTTACAGAAAATATACCTAAAAATTCCAGTGTTCGCAAAGAAATCTAAAATTATTCGATAAATACTCAGGCCTGTTCGTTCTTGCGGTTTTAAGTCCTTTGCAGGACTATAGGTGTGTTCGAAAACAGCCGACAGTACTGGAAACATCATTGTGTCTCGACCGAATGAATTTAATAAACAGAGATACAATGATGCTCTCAGCGTTATCGGCTCATTTTCGAACACACCTATAGTTTAAAATCGCAACAACGAACAGCCCTTCTACGTATAGTTATTTAGAATTTATATGGGAACAAAAGAAACGCGTAGCCACTAAGAGTGACTACTGACAGGCTAATGAATGTCAAAATTAACACGTAAAATGTTTTACGAGTAAAAAATGTGACCAAATTCAAATTTGTACAAACTATGTATGAACTTCTTGCAATTTGTATTTGCACATCCTGTCTTTCTTGTATAGGCTGTTTCTTAACCGGAGCATTGGTAATGTTTAACCTCGATATAAATATGACTCCGAACTTCTCTTTGAATATTATATATTATTCATTATTTAATTAATTTTAATTCAAATTTGCAGTGTGTAACGCCAAAAATAATCGATTTTCGCCGTGGTTTGACTATTAACGACGAAGGAAATAATACGTCCCAACAGTTATACCCAATTCGTCATAATGACTCTACAAGAAATATACCGGGTGGTCATTGTACCGATGAAAAGTGTCCTGGTAGAAAGTGGGATTGTGCTTGTTCAAAAAAAATAATAGTACACACCCTACCCATTCCGGAAGAACGAGTTTGCGGCACAAAGAAAAGGAATGCTTGTCGCTGTCGTCCAGTGCAAATTAAATTGAACAATGACTAAATTCATTGCCTTATCTGTACGATATCAATTAATCGTTGGACCATTATATCTTGTATGAAATTAAATGAAATTTCATGTAATATAAATGTTGTACTGTAATAAAGATTTTTGTATAGTTCTTGCATGTTTTAATAGTATGACGATTTTTTTATTCACTCAACTTTTATTATAAACGTATGAACGCTTGTTTACTTCATAAATGTCATATATGATTTTTATTATTTCATCCATGTGACACTATTGTTTCTTGCACGACATTTTGCACAAGTACAATTTTCTGTTGTCATTAAGTCTCCTGACAGCCGTTCGGTACCTTCAATGACTTCAGCCATTTTTTCTTTAGAAAGAGTCATTTCAATCTTTTCTTCATCTTGATCATTAGCACTTATCGTTTGTGGACATCGATAACAAACATACTGCATTGATCTGTAGGCATCCATTTTCTTACAGATTCGAGGTGTACTGAAGTTTCATATACAACCAGAATTTTATTAACGTTTAAGGGGTTAATGTTTACTTATTATTATTTATTTAATTAATTGAATATACACAATACTAACCACATACTGCAAAATGCCATCCAGAGACATGCAACGCAAGCACAACTGCATAGTGCCAAAGATGCCATTTCTCAGTAACGAAATAAATGCATTTTATATTTTGCAAACTGAATGAAAATTTAATTTTTTTTAAACTTTTATCCAATTCTTTTACTTTTTTTATAGATTTCTTACAGTGCGAAGGCAACGTACAAATGCACGCGTTACATTCTCTTAAATTTAGGTTTGGTATTTTTGAAATTTCACAACGGATCTTTGGTCGGATGATGTGAAGTTAGCTTTTTTTTTTGAGAATGAAACAAGTAAATCTCGTAAATGCCGCATAAAAGTATAATCGAATCGAAAATATATATATATTTTTTTACGTAATAAATTCAAAATTTTTTTCTCGAGTATTGAATTAAATTGCGGAAATTCTAATATTTTCTAGTTGATGACATTAGTGAAGTTTCATCGTTGACATCATAGTCGGTATCTTTCAAAAATTCGCGGTCTCGATTTGTTCTTTCTAAAAAATATTCACCAGAATCGCTAGATCTTCTACTAAGCTTTGCATACAGTTTATACCGTCTGTTGGGTTCTCCACTTTTATAATGAGAATTCAAATGACTTGCTTCCTCTGTGCGACGATTTTTATGATCTAATATCTTATCATCTATTTTCGTACAATGTTTCTTGGATGTTTCAGCAGTAATCCAATTCGTATCATTTCTTTTATCGACAGTTGAATTGTCAATCTCCACGGTATCTTTTACTCTGGTGACACAGTTTCCCGATATATCGTTTCCATTAAAGTGTCTAGTCAAATAGCAATTATTAATTTCTGAACTCCTCCGACATATGCTCATAATTTTCTGATTTTGTTGATCCTTATATTTTAATTTGAAGGAATCGAGATCGCTGGAATTTCGTGATTTTTGTGAAATATCTTTCAACTTGGAATTATTGAATATCTTGGAAAACTTTTTCTTCAAAGTTGGTTTTCGCGTACAGCACACACTAGAATCTACTTGTTTGAGATTGTTCATAAATCTTGGACAACTATAAAGTCAAAATATTGATAGTATGATATGAGTCAAATGAAAGTTTAAATGATAATAGATTGCGTTTCGTACAATACCGATAATAAAATGCACCAGATGCAAGTTATACATGCAGTATTACATAATGCAATTCCTTCCAGAACCATGATTGTAGAAATCGTATCATTTTGTAAAACTGTAAATTTCGATGATTTTCATTGTCTCTTGAATTAATAACCAAAACTTATGCGCTGCCCTAGTGTCATATTTTCATAGGTGTTATAAACAAGATAAGAGTTTCCACTGATTTGAAACTAACTTCGCAGGCTGCCAAACAAAAATAAAAATTCGCCGCATTCAGCAGAAAATTGCGCTAAAACAGCAAACGTATTCCATTGGTCAATTGATTGTAAATTTTGTAACAGTTGTCAAATTTGAACAATCAGACGTGTTTGTTCTCTCAGCGCTGCGTTTGCTGAACACAGCTATTATTATACAAAACATACGAAAGTCAGAGTTTCGGTATCGATTGTTTATGGAACTCTCGAATTTGCCTATAGTCTCGTAAAAATGGAACGAAATTTTTGGTGCAATAAATTATTTGCAGTATCGTTGATATGCTAGAAATTCTCGCGTTATGCAGCTGTGCCTGTGTTGTCTGTCTTTGGTGTGCAACCACTCTTGGATCGTGAGTTGATCATTACTATATAACCTCTTAAAATAGATACACATTTTCTTGCAACAATCAAATTTATAAAACTCATAAAAACTAATTTAGTTGCAGTAAAAAATCGAAATCTCATCGCAAACGTAAGGGATTTAAACGTAGTTCAAGTTGTCCAGCAAATCAAAATTTCCCATTAAAAAAATATCCAAAGTCCTGTCACGATGTATCGTGTTTACCAAATACACCATTTATCTGGTAAGACACAACTTTCTGTATTTTTTATATATTTTAACTATAAATGATATCTGAGTTTCCACTTTTTTTTTAGTTGCAAATGCAACAAAGGATGCCGTAAACAATTACGACGTGTAAAAACTTGTGATACAACTGCATGTAACACTTTAAATTTCTACAAACCATATCCAGTCGTTCATTCCTGCTCGGATCCTGGTGCACAAAATGCAGTTTTCACGAGAAACACAAAATCAGCAGCCACATCGTATGCACCACCACCGTTTAATTCATCACCAGCAATGTGCAAAAATATTGGCAGTGCTCCACCTCCTGATCAATGCTCCAAACAGTCACAAACGAAAATGTATGACATGAGCAATAATGAAAAATCCATGAATTTTTTACTGAATTCACCAGAGGATATATCCTATGGGATGTTACAAGATCCAATACAGCCATTTTTTAAATCACTGAACCCCATCGATGATATAGTACAAGAATCTGAACCAAATCCTACTTGTTCTACCCTTCGATTTCCATGTGCTAATTATTACAAATCAATTAGAAGGTATAATTAAAATACTATATATTGTTTCCGGTCATTGTCAGGCAATTGTATAACAATAATCTATTTTTCTTTTTTTATCATGCTTCACAAAAGTTGGTCTCCGCGTTACTTAAAACCCTTATCGAATTTGCCGACAACATTCGCGTGAGTATATATATATATATATATATATAATATATATATATATATATATATTAATTGGAGTGATAACTTAAATAATTAATAAGTATAGTCATAGTTAATTATTTAAAGTAATATTACTAATTCATTATTAGCAGCGCTCCATTTTACAAACTCATATGCAAAACGTGCCAATTGGAAAAGCGCAAATGTATATGTGCTCATTTCTGGTGTAATACGTAAGTTATTTACCACAATTGAATAAACTACCTTTAATTACAATGAAACAATATTTTTCGCAGAATATTCAAAGCCGGATATCCACCATTCCTTGGATCCAATTTTTCTTTTCCATCCGATTCTCCAGAGTTTCCCACGTCAAAGGGTACATTCCCGAATTGTGCACCTATCACCCTGTATCCATGGTCAACTGTACGTTTCCCACCAATATCAGATTTGCATGGAACTAATTTGAAAATTAAAAAATCGCGAAAAATATTATCCACGACTCATAAACGCCAGAAGAAATCAGGAAAGCGAGAAAAACACGAACGAAAACGATGACCGTGGATTTTTGTAATACTTGAATAATTTTGTACTAATTGCGGAACAATTTTTTTATTCTTGTGATTAGAATTTATAATACACTTTGGATGCTGTGGACAAATATTTTCGAACAGAAATAAAATTTCTTTGAACGCACGTCTCGACGTATTATTATACACAGAATGCACCGCGTTACAAATGGAACGTGTGCATTAAAATAAATACGTTGAGCTTGGATAATGATTATCAGTAGAGGAGATTTATTTAATTATAATTTCCGTATTTATTATTTATTATACGATGCAAAGCACAATTTACTACGGGACAATTGTTATTGAGCTACGATAAAATAAAAAAAAGAATTTTCACTTAACCATCATACTTCATTTACGATGCACTTCACTATCGTGTAAACAATCATCATGTACTTCTACAGTGACGAGTCAAGCATGATCGTTAATTTACGATCATTTTACCATTACGTAATCAAATTTTTCTACTGA
Source organism: Hartigia nigra (assembly GCA_031001745.1). Lineage (NCBI taxonomy): Eukaryota > Metazoa > Arthropoda > Insecta > Hymenoptera > Cephidae > Hartigia > Hartigia nigra. Next base: position 1,203,988 of record JARPRG010000277.1, read on the forward strand.
TTCATCCGATCAAGAATAAATGAATCTATAATAGTTAGAATAACAAAAATATTTCCTTTACGATCTAAAGTAATACAATCCATTAAATATATTAAATCGGATATACATATCTTCAAAAACACAATAAAAAATGCGAATTAGTATTGAAATCAATGAATCAACAATATCGATCTCGTCAAAAGGAAGATAATTTTTTAATCAACAAACAATTCAGCAATACCATATTATTACGTAATTTCAACAGGAAATCCAGTGAATGTATTTTATGCTTAAAATAATAAAACAGCATATCCCGAAAGGTTCTTGATCAATACTCGATACTCTATACCCATAACAGTCGCAGTATTTTATGTCGTGTCCGGTGACGTCACATACCTGTACTCGTATACAAATATGTAACAACGTTCAAGGAAAATAAAACTAAACACTCGTATGTATCTTGTAGCCTAAAGTTAGTGTACAAATACACATTGGCTATTGCGAAAATGTTCACAGCCAATACACCATGTCTACGGAGAAGGTGGCATACTTATTCTCTCACAGTTCACGCTCGCATTCGCTTACGTCGGCACTGTGAGTGCATTACGTCCTTTTCGCATATTTATGGTGGGGACTGAACGTGGGCTTTGAAAGAGACTCTCCCGGGGTACGTTATAGTGACTCTGACATAAGTCTCAGAGGCAGACGTATATTTTCCATAGAGTTCAAGAAAATTTTGAAATTTGCAGTTTTTCAAAAATTGTGTACCAAAAAGAAATTGTATAATTTTTATTCGTAACGCCTACGTTGATACGTTGTAAAGTGAGTATTTTTTTTAAATTTGTTAAAAGTTAATTTATAGTAATATTTTATTTAGGAATGAAAATGTTTTTATGCAAATGTCTCTTTTATTTGAAAAAGAAAAATAACGCGTGAGATTAATATTTTTTTTATTTTTAACCGTTATGCCTCAGCTGCGAGTAGAAAGTAGGCGAATAGTTGTAGGTGCATTGCGTATTTTACGCAACAGTGCAGGCACGAGATTGCATTGATTTTTTACTGCTTCAGTATGATATTAATAATGCTGATTAATTGATGAAAATATTTGTGTCGCGTCTATTCAAGTATTAATCTCATGTCGTTAAACAAATTTCCAGTCACGTGAAGAATGCGAAAAATTCGGGAATCGGTAATGGGATATCTGAAGCATTTCTCTAACATGTGACATTACACGAGGCATATCAATGTTCTACTGGTCACAAGAAATGTCACTGAACAGGTTAAAGTAGAGAAAGTCAAATCGCAAATTACGAACATTGAATAGAAATTGGGAATAATTGTGTCCCTTGAGAAATTATCCGAACGATATAAATTATCTTACTTAACAATTGTGAATAGTTTATACGTGTAATTTCGAATTAATCAATCATAACACCTATTTCATAAATGATACTTACCCGATTTCGTGATATTATTATTCTATTTCGTTACATAGAAATTATAATAAAAAATATAACGCCACAAAACAACTATTTCTATCATCACGAAGATACAATATTTATTGGAAATTATTAAAAAATAATGTCTGGTGGATACGAATCTCGTACCCAAATAGCAATGTTTAATGTTCGTCAATATTGGAAATACATTCCTCACATTTATCTCTCAAGTCCAAACATACTTGGACTTTACACTGAATCTTTGTTCATATCAATTTTCCGGATGCGAATTACACAACAATCAATATCCTGAACGACATTGAGTAATAATGCGTATAAATGCGATAAAGACTTTGGGTTTAACGACGTTATTGAAATTTTTCAAAAATTCCAAATTGATTTTTTTTTTTTAGGTAACGATGACTTTGCTTCCACCTACCGTGGAGCAACAAAAACTCATAGACGAAGAGCTTCGCGCGAACCCGGAAGTGACGAAACGAGATATAGCCGCTCTTCGAGAATGGCTATCCAAACAGCCTCATTTACCCCAACACATGGGTCCGTAATTTATCTTATCTTTTAAAACTTAATCTAATAACGTCATCACAATGGACATTTTAATATCTTTCTTTAAGTCTTGTTTTAACTCCAATATAAGGTTCGTTGTAAAAACTTTATTCATTCAAGTTTGTATATATATCGTATTACTCCACACTTTCGGCATGTATTTTACGACGACAATATCCAGCAAGGTAATTCACGGTTTTTCATAAAATTTCAGATGACGATAGATTAGAAAAATTCCTTTTTGGATGCAAAAACAGCGTGGAGAGATGCAAACAGATGTTAGAAAGATATTTCAGCGCACGCACCGCTTTGCCAGAATTCTTTGCTGCGCGTGATCCACTTTCCAACGATATACAGGAATGCTGTGACGCTGTGTAATGATTTACTATTGTTTATATTACAACAAATTTCGTAATACATGTTATGATAATATTAGGCAACACGAAATATTCCGTTATGCAATTTCCAAATTTCATAATTACAATCTTGTTATGAATATTATTAGAACTTTTTTTTAAGTCATTTTTCAAAGTTGCACATTTTTTTCAAAATTTCTGATATAGTTTGTCTCGATTTTAGGCAATATTTTCTTTTGCCATCGTTAACGAAAGAGGGTCACCGTGTAACGATTTTACGACTGGCTGACTACGCCTTGGAACGATTTTCCATTCAGGCAATCGCGAGACGCATTCTAATGGTGATGGATACACGTTTGATCGAAGAAGTATGTTTATCGAACATAATGATCTTCGATTTGAAGGTAATATATACAAGTACGCAATTTCGATTAAAGATAATATTTAAAATTGTTAAAACAAAATAAGATTACGTTTGATACGATTTTCAGGGATTCACAGCGGGACATTTTGCAAAATGTAGTCCGACCCAAAATATTGTACGACGTGCAATGTTGGCAACGCAAGACAGCATGCCACTTCGATTGACAAGAGTTCATTATATTCACGCGCCTGCATTTATTGGAAATATATTAGCAATATTTTATCCACTGCTCAAAGAGAAATTGATACAGAAGGTTCTACAAAAATGATGAAGGATACTTAAAAGAAAAATATCGTCGATTATACCTTATACTAATCTGAATCATTATGTTTTTTTTTTAGTTTCGCATACACACTGGTGGTGGGGAGGAACTTTATCCATATATCAATAAAGAAATATTACCTGAGGAATGGGGTGGAAAGGCAGGATCTTTTAAAGAGCTTAACGGTATAATATTGATAATAATCGATATGCGATGATCGATAAAAAAAAATTGATCTCTTTATAAAATTCTTCTCGTTGTAGATGCGTGGAGAAAGAAAATTGAAAAAAACCGGGACTGGTATCTTCGCGAGGAAAAATTAAGTCGAACGAATGAGAATGCTCGTATGCCACATACGAAATCTAGTATTGCTGTGGAAATCAATGGCATTCAAGGCACATTTAGAAAGTTGAACATCGACTAAAACTTGTATTCGTTACTTCTCTTGCTACAGCACTTGTCCAAGTAAGAAGTATTAATGAATTAAACGTAACGTATTATCATTAATTGCGTAATCATTATTGTAGACCCGACACTTGACTAACCAGAATATATATATAATTGTTCTTAACTTTAGTTGCCATAATAGGAGGAAAAGTTGTAAATAAACTAATTAAATAATCATTTACATTGTTATCATGAATTGCATATGTTTATTATAGATGATGTTTTCGTTAGACTTATAAATCGAAAGGTTTAGCCAAATGAATAGCCATTGAAAGTTTTACTCATATTCCAGTGTGTTGTCTTATCCATGCACGATTAGCGGAAACCTTAGAATAAACACCTGGGTAACCAGGCGTTGCGCAACCAACACCCCACGAAACAACACCATAAAGTTTCCCATGAGCCATCAATGGTCCACCAGAATCTTCCTATAAATTATAACATAAATAATATCGTTAGAATCATATAATTATTAGTAATCATTTACATTCGGTTAATTATATTTTAATAGTTACAATGTTTTTCACATAATACACTACTATGAAATTATCACTCTGCATCAGAAAAAATATAAAGGTAAAATAATTACCTGACAAGCATCAATGGCACCTTCAGGGTATCCAGCACACAACATGTCTTCAGAAAGAAGAAATGAACTATACATGGTAAGACATCGTTCCATAGCGATGTGTGGTACAAAGGCCTTTTGCAACTGTTCTGGAGTAGAACCCCCCCACTGAATAAGAAAAGATTATATAATTATTGAGTGAATAACACGACACTTGGGACAATTTAATTGTTGTTTACGTACGAGTAGAGTATTATTTAATTAAAGCAAACAATTTGTATTTCAAAAACTGTAAACGTAGTACGTACGGACAAAGTGCCCCATCCTGAAATCAGTCCCATGGTTCCGTCTTCAAGTACTTCATCCTCTTCGGGCAATCCGATTGGTTGAGCGACGGCGGAAAATTCAATTGGATGAAGAAGCTTGAAAAAGAATATTTTTAACGCCAAATTGTTTCATAAGACACAGATTTATATACTGTTTAATGCACTCGGTGTTATAATTCTATTTACCTTGCAGATTATTAGTAATCATGCTATTGGATTGCGTTGCAATGCATGTTATTTATTTTTAATATACTAGTACCTTAGCTAGGGCAATGTCATTGGAATACATAGCCGGTGTTGTGTATAGTTCATGACTAACTACATGAACAATTTGGTGAATAGTACCACCAGAATTTCTATACGTAGAACCAATTCTAACAGAGTAGAGGAAAGCGTCACTACGGAAGAAATGTTATTTATTACTTTTATGAACAATCGATAATGAAATATATTGATTTGTCAATAGGTGGGCACTTTTGTAAGTTTTATTATCGCGGAAAAGTCATTGTTAAAAATATGTGATAAATATATCTCAACTTGTCAAAGCAGTGAGCAGCTGAAACAATCCAGTAATCGCTGATTATACTTCCACCACAATTATGCGTGCCATTATACAACAAGGAAATCTACAATGGAAACTTATATATTAAAGCTGCATTAGAAACATCTTAGAAAATAAATAATTAAATGGAAAGAAAAATCTTATAGTGATTATTTCACGGGTATAATAAAACCTTATTAAGAATGTCTTAATCATTTTTCACCAAATATTATCTAAGTCTCACCTGATAAGGGATTTCCTCGATAGTGGCGTCTATTCCATTCACGATACGTTGCGGAAGAGGATTCGCTAAAACTGTATAATATATATAATAAAAGATAATTAATCCGATTCACTGGTTATTTTATAAAATTAATAAGGCTTGTTTGTAGAAATAAATAAAAAAACATTAAAATTAATTTTTTTCTTTACCGTGGGCTGTCGCAAAAATTACAAAAAGGCTAACTGTTAACATGATGGTCTAATTTGTAATGGGCGGAGGTAGGTTTTGATAATCAGTGTTTTATAGATCACGTCGAAGTTGTTATCTATGATTACAGTTTACTGTGATTTCGCCACAAGTAATATCGACAGATCAATTCACAGCGGGGACAACTCTACATATTATATAATCACATCAGTTTTCATTGCCATTATGAATTGAAATATACGCTGGCGAAAACGATAATCCTGTAATCTTTTACGTATTGTACTGATATAAAAAAAAAAGGAAACGAAAATAATCTTTATCGCAGGAAACGAATTAAGACGCAAAAAAAAATATTGAAATAGGGCGAAAAGGTAATAATTACACAAAGTTCTACGTTCCTTGCATAACATTGAACTGTACTTCTATTTGTACGAAGAATGCAAAAAAAAGAATGCAGAATTAATAGATTACACGTTAAGATAAAAAGCACTGTGTATTCTGGAAAAAAAAACAGAAGAATATTTCAATTGTATAAAGTATTATACTATAATTTTATTCAAATAGGATCTGAACGTTATCACGTCGGCAACAATCGGATTATCGACCGTTAATCTTCTTCTCGGCACGGACGATAACAGAGCTATCAAGAAATATCGTGATGGCGAATTTTGGAATTTTCCAGAGAAAACCGCGGTTTACAATTGGGGAAATCTTAGTCCAATACCCTTAATCTTAGAGAGACACCCTCGTGGAACCAGGAAGTGGCACTGATGGAGAAGGTGGAGGAAACACGGCCGCCGCGCTGCGAGAGGATTCTTGAATGCGGTTTAAAAAAAACTGAAATAAGGGTAGGCCTTGGGTCGACTAACCACCACGACCCGGTATGTTTTTTAAGTCAACCTTGCAAAATAGATAGACATATATGTATTACCTTAAAATGAGTGAAGAAAAGCACAGTAGAATAGTACGGTGTAGGCTTCGTGCGCCAGATGGCACCACCTATTACTCCTACAAATTATATTTTAACCCAGCCTTTTTATTTATTTTTTAATAAAATAGAATATAAATAGACTCCCATACAAAAAATATAGAAAAATAGATTTTTGTTGAAAATTTTATTTATATTCCAGTTTGTCTTTTTATCCAGTTACGATTACTGGAGACCTTAGAATAAACACCCGGGTAACCAGCCCATGCGCAACCATTACCCCACGAAACAACACCATAAAGTTTCCCATGAGCCACCAATGGTCCACCAGAATCTTGCTATAAATTATAACATAAATAATATCGTTAGAATCATATAATTATTAGTAATCATTTACATTCGGTTAATTATATTTTAATAGTTACAATGTTTTTCACATAATACACTACTATGAAATTATCACTCTGCATCAGAAAAAATATAAAGGTAAAATAATTACCTGACAAGCATCGATGGCACCTTCAGGGTATCCAGCACACAACATGTCTTCAGAAAGAAGATTTGGACTATACATGGTAAGACATTGTTCCATAGAGATTTTTGGTACGAAAGCCTTTTGCAACTGTTCTGGATTGGAACCCAAAAACTGAAGACGAAAAGTTTATATAATTATTCACACAATCAAATAACACTTGATACACAATAATAATTGATTATATACGAGTGGAATATTATTTGATTATAACAGGCAATTTGTATTTCAAAAACTGTAAAAGTAGTACGTACGGACAAAGTGCCCCATCCTGAAATCAGTGCTATGGTTCCGTCGTCAAGTACTTCATCCTCTTCGGGCAATCTGATTGGTTGAGCGACGGCGGAAAATTCAATTGGATGAAGAAGCTTGAAAAAGAAAATTTTTAACGCCAAATTGTTTTATAAGACACAGGTTTATATACTGTTTAATGCACTCGGTATTATAATTGTATTTACGTTGCAGATCATTAGTAATCATGCTATTGGATTGCGTTGCAATGCATGTAATTTATTTTTAATATACTAGTACCTTAGCTACGGCAATGTCATTGGAATACAGAGCCGGTGTTGTGTATAGTTCATGATTGATTATATAATCAATTTCGTGGATAGTGCCACCGGATGTTCTGTACGAAGAACCAATTCTGACCGAGTAGAGGGAAGCATCTCTGCGTAGGAAATAATTGTTAATATTATGAATAATTGCTGACGAAATATATTGAAATGTTAATAGGTGGGTACTTTTGTTAATTTCATTATCGTGGAAAGATGATTGTCGGAAAAGTAGAATAAATATATCTAAACCTTTGAAGGCAGTAAGCAGATGTAAGAATCCAGTAATCGCTGATTATACTTCCACCACAATTATGCGCGCCATTATACAACAAGGAAATCTACAATGGAAACTTATAGATTAAAGCTGCATGAGAAACATCTTATAAAATAAATAATTAAATAATAAAGAATCTGATAATAATTCATTCATGGGTATAATAGAATCTCGTGAAAAATGTCTAAATAATTTTTTACCAAATATTATTTAACTCTCACCTGATAAGGCGTTTCATCGATGGTGGCCTCTGTTCCATTCACGATACGTTGCGGAAGAGGATCCGCTATAACTGAATAGAATAAATGATAAAAGAGTATTAATCCAATGCACTGGTTATTTTATAAAATTAATATGGCTTATTTATGGAAATATATAAAAAATCATTAAAATTAATTTTTCTCTTTACCGTGGACTGCCGCAAAAATTACAAAGAGGCTAACTGTTAACATGATGATTTACTTTGTAATGGACAGAGGTAAGCTTGGATTATAATTTTTTTATCGATTCTTACGAAATCGTTATCTATATTCATATTTGTGATCTAGCCGCAAGAGATATTGATAGATCAATTCACAGTCAAAGACAGCTGCGCGCGTAGAAATATAATTACGATGTTCTCATATTCATTTTAAATGCGATTATGAATAAAATATAAGGCAGACTCACGTTTATCCTATGATTCACATTGCATAATCATTTGTCTACTGCATTTTTATAAATTATAAAAAATAATCTTAATATAAGAAATAGATTAAGACGAAGAAACATATTGAAATAGCGTGAACGGGTACACTCGTATTTTTTTTATAATTATAATTTTTTATATAAATATAATTATGCAAAGATCTGCGTTCCTTGTATAACAATGGATTGCACTTCTACTTGTTTCAATAATGCAATAAAATGCATGGACAATGAACGCATTGTATGTTAAGGCAAAAATGCACTGTGTACATCTGGAAAAACAAATTCAGAAGTTTATTCAAATTCTATAAAGTTTTATTTTACAATTCTGTTTTAAAAAAAGAATCTCACTTATTTTTATCTAATCATCTTTTCAATTTTTGTATTATGCAAATGATTTAGAAGCTTGAGAGACGGATAATACAATATATTTTTTTGTATCGTTCTGAGTTATGATTATCCGAAATGATTTTTGATATCGAGACTGTGGTATAGATAACGAATAATCGATGAAGTTGACAACGGATTTTGTTACTGTAGATTAATAGTCATCACAACATGATTAAAATATCCATCATTATGATTATCATTAAAATAAATGATTGTATCTCTATACAAGGATGTTTTACGAGGGCGACTTGCAAAACAGTAGATAGATCTACGTGTTATCTTAAATTGAGTGCAGAGAAGCACAGTAGAACAGTACAGTGCCTTCTATGTGCGTCAGATGGCACTACATGCTACTTCAGCAAATTATATTTTTTTAACCTTGTCTTTAAATTATTTTTATTAATACGACATAAACAGACTGTCGTACGAGAAGTAGTTTAACGGCATTGCAATAACAGTTGCGACACGTAATCAATTTATTTTTATCCGTGTGTAGATATGTAAATTAATGAATAAATTGAATAAATTATTTGACAAAAAGCTTAGAAAAACAATCAAACTGTATAATTTTGCATAACATAATTGTCATAAACATTTAGTAGCAACTTGAATCAAACGACAATAACAGCAATTGTAATAATTGCACCGTTATGCGAAATACGTAATTAATTAAAGATGAATTACGTTATCACAATTTTGGCAATAGTATTGTTATTTTATGGACGATGAAAAATCACATCGACATTAGCCTAACTTTAGACGTGAAATTTAAGTTTAGTAATTTGAGTTATTACGTGTCAAACGAAATGACAGCGTCTATTCCTCTTTTCCACTTAATTAAGCATCATAATGAGTTAATAATGCTGGTAGATATACGATATGACGGAAGTGCCTTTACCGTGGCTTATCATAACTTTTACGCGACATTGCATCATTATCACATAAAGTATAGACAATCATGTGTCCATATAGATCTGCATGTGCTTAGCCCTGATTGACATAAGTCAGGTAGACGTTGTGCAAAATGATTTTGCAGTAGCATTACTGTTTATCGTAATGTATAATTGCGCTTGTTACGTGAGCAAATTTTAATTTCAAACCTTCATTACCTCTTAGATTTAAGATATGTTTGACTGTGGTTATATTTAAAATCAGAGGCTGGAAAGACGTGATGAAAATAATTTAAAAAAAAAGGAATATTTTATTTTCATTCTTGCTTATACTAACGTTATGATTAGTAGATGCAATTTTTCGGTGCATTGACATAAATACACACGTCCATAGATACACAGTCACTACCCTACCGCACTATACATGGCAGGGTGGATTGATTTTTCGCTGACTGACGTCACGCGGAACTCAGCATGCGCGAGACGTGAGAAAGACATGCGAACCGACGGAGTAGCTCCAAATCCTGATTTGTCAAATATTTGTTCTCAGTGTTGTAAAAATTCGCTTACATCCGTTCAGAGGTGTCACGACTCTTGTAATGAATTCTCCCTGTTAGATGTGTCGTCTTTCTGGAATATCGAAAGAACAGAAGTTCGAGTAGCTGAGAGTTTTTATAAATACGTGTAAATATCGGATGACGTATGAAAATATAAAGAAAACAATTTTTTTTCCAAATATAATTTTTCCAAATACACTAATAATACTTGGCTAACATTAATAAATAGCGACGTCCAAATAACTGCAACTGCATATGGAAAAACTTTATAATTAATATATACGATATCATAAATCAATATTAAAAACTTTCATAAGGAATGTCCTTTATTATACAACCACGCTATAATAATACAACTTACCTAACTGCACGTATAGTCATAAACCTCAAAACCAATCTTATAGAAGTGCACATTCCATAAACTTTCCATACCATTGAAAAATATCTGATAATCCCATAACTATTTCCAATATTTATCACATACGACATTTCTTCTTAAAGAAGTTCAATACCTTCCATCTCGCAAGGATGTAAAGTCCTTACCACAATTTAAAAAGCCCCACGTAACCCGTGTACGACACAAAATTATACCAACTGTAAAAAAAAGTCTCTCCAACTTCCATCCTCCATACTCGGCACCGTATTTAATACGTAAAGAGAAATAAGAAAAAGCAGCGAAAGTCTCGCAAGATTTCGTAAATTCGTGCTCCTGGCTAACAATGACTGGCTAGAGCGAGTAGCAGCCGAGAGAAGGGAGACACGTCGGTGTGGTCGGGAGTTGGGAGGTCCGTTGGGGTCACAACGGGTTCATTCAGTGGCGTGCTTGCCGGGAACCCGAGAACTTGGCTCGAGTCGATTCGAGGTACAGCAAAGCGCTGAGTGAGGGACAAACCAGACAGTCGCTGATCGTCCGCGACCCGGTTCAATCGTGACGTTCGTGTCGTTGGACGCTACTGTTACCACCCTGTATTTCATTCTCTCACTTTCTTCAGCTTCACCATTTGACTACACTTCACAAAGTCTAAACAACTTATCATTCTCTCACCACATTATACCTAACTGTCAAAAGTATTTATCTCCGCTACCCTAAACAGCATCCGTGACTTTAGTAATACCTGGTGTTTTCGCGTACGCGCACCGTTGTCCACCACTAGGTTTTATCTGACGTAAGATGAGATGTCAGGGTGCCACTGCTAATCCTCGTTGATTCTCGAGTTCCTAACCCTACTTGTAAAGGTGGGTGCGCAAAAGAATTCCTATTTTTTTTTTGTGTTGACTCAACGCAATGATACCGACCACTGGCGATCAATCGCAGGTACCTAGACGAAGCCCTGAATATGCTCCACGGGGATGCTCGCGATGTTGCCCGGATTCTTCTTGACTCTTGTCGTTGCTCTATGGTCGTCAGAAATTATTTTACTACGCAATACTGTGGTCACGGGAGAACTGAATGCCTATGTCATCGACGTGTGACGGTTGACTGTCACTGGTCTAGTTGTTTCCTGGCCAATGTCAGTGGTCGGCTGTCGCGTGGTGTTCCACGATTATCTCCTATGTAAGCATGTCATTGTCTGCATTACTATCTGTGTTGTATATACGTACGCAATGACGATTTTTCATCTATCAATGTTTGGATGGCCGGAATGATTTACCAAAACGTGATGCGACTCGAGATTAATGACAGTCTAGCTGGAATTATATTCCTGGAGGTTATTGTCTTGACTAATCGATGCCATGGTACATATGACCTCGAATCTCATTGGAAGCTTAACAGAAAATATTGGTTACTGGCTTTTCATTGGTTTTTATCGTTCTATGTGATATTGCTGTAATATTTTGATAGGTTGGATTAACCTCAATCTATATTACAATATATTGCGTTCATTCATACAAACTGGTAATGGGCTTTATTTATCGATTCTTTAGAACATTCTCACTCCCTAATTCATATGGATTTCAAGAAGCAACGTGATGACGATTTGATGATTAGAATTTTTTATTCTGATTTTCTGTATATTTCTCAGCATCGATTCTAAAAAGCTACAAAATATTTTATTTTATAATTATATTAATTCTTCGAATAATGAGCACGTGATAAATGACTCTGACGAAAGAAAGTTACAGCACGCTAGAAACTTGTTAGCATTCTTAAAAAAAAATTAAATGTTTATCGAAAAAATGTCAGTATAAACTGACTATTTTTCCTTTCTTTTTTTTTATTCACAAGTAGCACAGAATATATACACCATATCGTAAAAAATTTTCACGTCATCCTGCAATGCGACAATCAAGTGTACAGTGAAATAACTTCGAGTTCTGTTCTCATAATAAAAATCCGTACCCACGCAACTATATTCATCGTCACATTCATGCCGTACCGATACACGAGTGCAAACTTTCGTGTTCCACGCATTACCAGCTGCAGGATCGATTACCTGCTACATAATATATTACATAGCATGACCTGCTATAAATTCAGAATGATGTAAAATTCCGATATATTTCCTTCTTCAATTATACTATAAAATCTATATTTCGTAATACATTCACGTTATACAGAATCGTCTTGCTCCAATTCACATGTAGCTCCGTTAGTACAGAAGCCCTTCGTATACATGGAGTTGAGTGGATAAAAGAAAGGAGGTAAAATAAAGAGATGCCACATGAGAGGTAAAAAAAAAACAATATGGTACTTCGTAAGTTTTTAACCTCGGTTGTATCTTCATTGCGTATCATCTATTTAGTCCGAGGCTTTAACGGTTTCCGGTGTCTGTTTATGAGGAGTGCACGATTACCGCTGCATCAGCCTCGTCTATTTAGGCCATTGGTTCAAGAGCAGGTCATGTGTACTATATAGACAGTCAACGATCCTAGGAACAAAGAAAATGCCGGGATTTTGATGCACGAATTTCCTTCTGAACGCATTTTGAATCTAGTAAGAGTAAGTATAGTTTTGTTGGTGAATTCATGTATAAGTCTGAAAGAATAATTAAATAACGATCTTGGGATACGTCGTTGGAAATCATTTTGCCATTTATGATTCTATTGTTACAGGCCTAAATAGTCTTGACTAATTGAAGCAATGCGACTGTCAATTGATGCTGTTGCGTCCCGATGCTACTGTGCAGTTGTTACTGTTATTTTGTAATGGCAGTTGGTAGGAGACAATATTCAAGAACGCAATCATTGAATGCGTTGCGAAAAATGAGTGAATCGTATTACATGCATGAAGTAATAAAGGTTGAGATACTTGTTTAAGTGGAAAATGTCAATGTGACAGTTCTTCTCTGTGACAGAATCTTGACAGTTGTAATGTCTAGTTATTCAGTGGATTCTTTTTATAAGTCCAGTCTGGGGGGGGGGGATAAAGTTCTAAGAACGTCAATGCTCCCACTCCTTAGTTAATCTACCTATGTCGCACATTTGTGTTTGACGTGCAAAGTTGTGTGTGTCGAATGATCGAGTAGTGAATTGAGGTTTGATTTGTTTGTAGTATTCTTTATAATATGTATAATCAAAGTTCAATTATTTGTCGAAGGATTTCGACAGGTTACTGTATCAGTATCAGATGCCCTCCATTCCAGAAATACGCCGAAACATATGAAAATTCGTTGGTCTACGTCACTTGTGCTCTGAATCAAGCATTGACGCTACTTTATTAAACGTAAACGCAACGCGACGTGGTGTAAGCTTACGCTACGGAGACATTATACGCGCAGTGCCCATGCAGTGCGTCGACCATAATTACTGTATTAACGTATATACATTCAAAAAAAAGCTAGCAAATACGTACTTCGAAAATTTCGTTAAACTCTACATTTTTACTATGGACCAATTTCGATTCTGGACTTTTGGTAGGGAAAAGCTCAGAGCGCTAATAACCGAGAGGATCTTTTAAAGTCAATGGAATAACGAGAACAGATTTAAAAGTTTTGTGAGGAGAAATATTAAAACGTTACAAGACGTTTCTGACGAAAGAAATTGTACGCTTGACAGTTTGTCGATGACGTTCTTTGAAAGTATGAAAAGCGACAAGATTAATCTGAAAAGGAAATTTCATTCATGATGCTAGAACGATGCCGAGACAATACCATTGTTTGATCGGTACTAGATGTTTTCAACTTCAGCATTTTTTTGTAAATATGGTTTGGCGCATTTACACGTCATGGCGAGCAAATGTTTTGCACATTCCCCCAAAGAAATGTGTTGTCTTTTAAGTATAACCGTAACATTGCTTATACTAGAATCTGGCATAGTTACGTAGACAAACCAAGCAGTAGAAACTTTACTGGAATACTTTGACTTTGCCAACTGGAAATCACAAAAGTTTTTCCTGGTTCGAGACAGGAGAATTCGTTTCTTTTTGCAGTGGCTGGTATCGCGAATATGACAATTTTATTTTCCATTTCATTTCATTATTTTTCATTTGGCTATGAAACACTAACTTTTTATTTTTTTGTTATGGCTTTTCTAACATCAATTTTTTTTACGGTTGATACATAAATTACTAGTCAACTGCTATATGATTGCGTAAAAAATTCTTAGCAAATTTTTTACACTTTGGATTAATATATTCTATACATTAATTACTAATCAATAGAAATGACAGATGAAACAATTCTTCTTTACGTGTACAATAAATTTTTTTTTTTTTTATTTGAATTTACAAATGTACATAATTCTTCCTCGGCATGATTGCATCATATAAAATTACCCAGGAAGTGCACACCACTTGAGAACGAACATTCTCCAAGTGCACCTGACCCTCACATTGAGACATATGATCGATTTCACATTAAGTCAGAAACATAACCGAAGACTGCGGTAACTTTTCCATGAAAATTATTCAACTGCATTTGACCTCTTGACACGAAAGAACGTCTTAAATATTTCCTTCGACCAAAGAGAGAATTTTCTTTCTAATCTTGTACCATGTCTGTTTCTGTATAATTTTAATATAACCATTAACTTTCGCAACTCAATTAAGAATTCTTATAATCAACTGTACCATAACTTTAACAATAACGACTTAACTGCACTTGCTAAAACCTTCCAATGATAATACTTTCTTATTCCCATGTATATATATATTTTTTGATTATTTACATATATGTATATCCTATACACACACTCTCGTTTAGGTCAGAGAGATGGATCGATGCATCGCGGCGCCGGTTCATCGGGTGCAAATTTCACGAGTCGGTACCCAAGAATGGCGAAATCTTGTAGTTTTGCATAGTGACGGTACAATCTAAAGAGTTTTGGGGTCTAGAAAAGATGATATATCCATTCACACGACCAGGGTTAAGGTGAGCTTAAGGCTGTGAAGGTTCGATTCTAAATATAGAAGAGACTCTCGGGGTCAAATCAATAATTACGTTGAATATATATATATAATGTTCATACATCCGTACTATAGTACCAACATACCTAAAATACTTCTTTATTCATGACCAACAGCTTGGCTTTGTTGGCTCGCATAAACGGATTACGAATGACCGTGACTCTTTGTGAAAAGTTCTTTACAGGACATCATCAGACACGTAGGATTTATAGTGAACTATTATTATGACTGTAGCGAATTGATAGTAACAATAAGAATTGAAAAAATATTATTTGTAGAAAAAACATTGTTTGACGTCCCATTTAGGACATAGTCGAGCATACGTGACTGCTATTTACGAGTGTCCTTCGTGCCCATAGTCTTGTGGGAACAATTTTTCCGAAAATAAATAACTTTATGTAAAATTTCTTCAGTGCCTTTGTATCTTTTTATTTTAGCAAAGAGATAATAATAGCAGGGTAAATCTAGCAGTAAATGAATACTTTAAGAAACGCCTTCAGTAAATATACACCTGTGTTAAAATCATTACATATAGATATATTTTACGTGAATGCGTCTGTTTGTTGGAGTGTGTCTATCAAATCACCCTAATTGCTTTTTTTTTATGTTTCAAGCAAGAGTTTTATTGCGTGTCTTACGAGGCCTATTAAAAGATTTTGCAAATCGATCAGAATGATTGGTCGATCGATTCGTAGAATTGTTGGATATAGTCATAGAGTGCAGTAAAAAATTTGACCTTAAAAACGATATGACCCGGTCGACTTAATGGACTGTAACTATCGCTTATCAAGTGCAAATTAACGTCCAGACACGCGATACTTGAATGTTCCTAGTATAACCGTCCATTCAAATTCCTTAGACAGCAATTCTAATGATCTTTTCAAAATCTTTTTTTTATGGTATATAAACTTACATTTTTATCCCGTTGTAAAAATAAGTCTTAATTAAAATTCAACAGAGATAAAAAAAATATGATCAATAAAACTAGTTGTAAGATCTTAACTTCGCATAGTAAAATTTATATTACATTAAAGCTTCTAACTAATCACATTTATAACAGGATAACTGTGTACACACAACTATAATCACGCAATCAAATGTCCATATCACGATAAACCTTTAAAATATTCTCATTCCACAAGAAAGGACAGCACCAATCGTGCGACCGAACCTAAGATCAATAAAAAGGAATGCCGCATCGTCAACTTTACTCGTGGAACCCGTCCTTTCCACGGATTTAGCAACAGTGTTGAGATGCAAAGTTCCTATAGCAATTATAAATGAAACCTAACAATTAATTGTATTCATGCATGCAATCATGTGATAATCATCAGAAACATCATTATTTCCCACGTCCACCAAGCACCATATACTCCAATTTTATATATATAACGTTAACATATATCACAGATATTACCTGATATACCAACAACAAACTCATATTAATTACCGCATAATAATTCCTGGCCATGGGAATTAATTAAATATAGAGAATAATAATAGTGATAACTGAATTATAAAGTCAATATATCTCAAAACATAGGTTAGTAATTAAAAAAAAAATAACCATAATCTTTCCCAACAGATTGAATGCGGTGGAGGCTTCAGTTGGAAGCAACAACAACGTCACGTGCACCAGAAAAGAAATCGAACGAACTGGACCGAGAAAAGGGATATTGGATGAGAAGGGGTGATTGCCGGTGATGGACAATGAGCAACCGCACCAGGAGCTTGTCAAGTGCGTGGTCGTGGGGGACACCGCCGTCGGAAAGACCAGGCTGATTTGCGCCAGAGCTTGCAACAAGCACGTATCCCTTTCACAGTTACTGACGACGCACGTCCCCACAGTCTGGGCTATCGATCAGTACCGAATTTATAAGGACGTAAGTGCACTTGGATGTTGCGCAATACTATATATAGGGATGGTTATTTTTTACATGTCTCTCAAAGACATTAAATCCACTAAGATTCAATTGAAAACACAATTCGTACGTAAACAAATATTTTCATACTAACTTGGGCTGTATTGATAAGAATTTATACGTCATAATGCTTACTTGATTCGTAAGCGTTTTATGGTCAGTAGAGTATAGTTTTAGTATTGTATGCTATATGTTACGTTTTATTGACGTTGGTATTACTTGAAATACGTTATAGGTATATAGGATTGTTCTTACGTAGAAATGACGATAAATACGAATTATTTGATATCCTGAGGGAGCCATTGTACGGTAGACTGTTACGACTCACGAAATGCGTTCTTTAATATTTTCTCTTATGGCTACTTTTCTGCACAACTGTTCTATAGGTTCATTTGTACCTTTAAACTGACTGCTATTATGCCGTTGAATAAGCACAATCGTTCATTGCTATCAAGCACACTCTTTCTTACTGATAAACCAACATTAGATTTTCTCAACGCGAACGGGACGTTGGTGGCGGCCATCGATCTTTATAAAATCCTACTAGACTCCCATGAAGCAATTTCAACACCGAGATAGACGTTATGGTAAAAAAGCTTTTTCCTACAAGTCAGTTTAGCGCAGACACGAACCAATGTAAATTGATCAGGACCGAAGGTGGATAATATTAGGAATCTACTTACCGATTCGTAAAGTGAAATGAGAAAGTAAATTTAAAAAAAAAGTAATCTGTCAGAAGGTAAACTGTAAAATGTTAGATGTAAGAAAATTTTTTATTTTATCAACTTTCATGCGTGGTTGATACCAATCTGTAATATCCCATATTGAGTTTTCCATTGAGCTATTTTGACGATGGACCGGTTATATTCAATTTTGTATGCAATCCTTTTGAAAAGGAACGGATCTTTCTGTACCTTTGGTAAATAAACGAATAATATAAGGAACGAATGGACGACCAAACAGACTGGGAGGAATAGGCGTTTCCATCTTACCTTATCATAGTGAGCTTGAAAAATAGAGATAAGAAAGTTCGCTTAAGGGATCTCTTTTATCAGCAAGGTTTTATACCTATGCATATATTATACTTTTTTGAATTTGTCAAAGGTACTTTTGAAATTCTTATCTATCTATAACAAACCAGTAAAGCATTTACCATTAATTCGAGACATTTATGGCAAATCTATTCATTTATACATAGAATTTTGCAAAACTGAACTTTTATTGTATCTGAATCTATGTGGTTATTGTCAATAATAAGAAAACATACTCCAGGTTATTTTTACTGATTTAAACTTGATCTTTTTTTTTTCATTTTCTCAGTACTCACATGATAAATATTACGTAACGAAACGAAGCATTAATCGTCTACCATTAAGTTTCGAAATTCATTAAAGCTTTGCACACGACTTGTTTACATAAATTCAATCACGCTTTATTACTCGTTATTGGTAAACAAGTCACCATCGCGCATGTTGTATCGCAAGAACAAAAGTATACTGAGTAATTATTACTGTCATTATTTACGTCGTCGTGGAGAACATACATTATTTTGCGAGCGTTTTACGACGTAATCGTGTTTCTTCTTATCCGGCCAATAAACCTTGAATCGGACGAAACACTTTAAGTGACGCGCATTAAGAAAAGAATTTTCGTCTCTGCTAAAACGAAAATCTGCGGTCATTTTAATGGTCGTATATACAGATACATTGTAAACATTCGCTTAATTTCCACCGTGCAGAGTTTAAGCAGAATTTTCATTGGTCGATTCCATTCAACTCCTATACGTGATTGGTTAACTCTGTTTAAACTCGGCACGGCGGAAACTAAGCCATTATAACTAATAGAGTTAAAAACATACATTTTGCAGCGACGTTATTTCGCCAAATTAATCCAATTTTTTGAGTAATGCAATTGCAGAATGTAAGATCGCGTAATGCAAAATTCCGAATACGAATGTTTTGCGATAACGTTTTACAATCCGAATATTTGCGTGTTTCTAATCATTAACACCGAACATTCGTAGTTAGCTGATGGCGCTAACCATGATAATTAGAATGCAATTAAATCGCGATCGCGACTCATGACTAAAAATTGATTTATCATTTATATGCATTTATAAACAATAATGGTAGGCTGTAAGGACTTGAAAATCCGTATACTTATGTTGCATGGCGATCAATAAGTTGTCACGATCAATGATCACTTTCTTCTCAGGTTCTGGAACGTTCCTGGGAGGTCGTGGATAATGTGAACGTCTCGTTACGACTTTGGGATACTTTTGGCGATCACGAAAAAGATCGTCGATTTGCATATGGCAGGTAACGTTGTCCGATAAGCATTTTTCAATGAATTATAAAGTCTCAATGAACGTCTTACGATTTAGTCTAAAATTGAGTGTAATAAAAATATCAATTTTTTCATCATTTTGAATGCTACAATTAATTTCATCAATTTAATACAATTGTACAGCCGCATTATATTATTCTTATCGCAGATCGGATGTTGTACTACTATGCTTCTCCATTACGAATCCCGTATCGTTGCGAAATTGCAAGGCGATGTGGTATCCAGAGATTCGTCGATTTTGTCCTCAAACTCCCGTATTACTTGTGGGTTGCAAAAACGACCTGCGATACATGTATCGAGACGAGGCATACCTCAGTTACTTCCGTGATCGCAGTCCTTTCGTAAGGTAGGTTTGCCAGTTCATCGACTAAGAAAATAATTAAATTCGCTCGCATGAAAAAGTCCTCGTGATAGCGTGACATCATATCCGTAAAAGTGACTGTCGCGCAATTATCGATTTCAACATAACTACGAGACTAAGCATAATTCACCTTTGTAAGAACTTGACATATCAAAAAGGTCTTTCAAGATAATAAAGTTCACACTGAGACTCCACTATATCATGAACATACTAAATAGATCCCAGATAGAGTCATAAAATTAAGCCCTTTCCAGACTACTTACTCGATAGAAGTTCGCCCATAAAATCTACGATTAAAATCATTGACGTCATTACCAACTTTGAAGCTATCATACAAATGTCATTCATCGAAGTGACACAATTGTCTTCCTATTCGTATACTATACTACTGGTATAATTTTAATTAATTCAGTACCATCTAATGACGGAGCAACGAAAGCCATATCACAAGTAGTTTAAAAGTATACTAACTAAAACCAATAATTAATTCAGGGCGACACGGAAGAGTGACTTAGTGATGCCCGATCAGGCAAGAGCAGTCGCAAGAGAATTAGGTGTCTGTTATTACGAAACCAGCGTGTTCACGTATTACGGCGTGAACGAAGTTTTTGAGAATTCCATACGAGCTGCTTTGATAGCTCGTAGACAACAGCGATTCTGGATGACGAATCTCAAAAGGGTACAGAGGCCTTTACTTCAGGTAGATATCATGATACGTTGTTTACGTGCATCGAGAACAATTGACATACGGAAGTGCTCATTATGACTTTAGGCCCCGTTCTGTCCACCGAAACCAATTCCGCCTGAAGTCACTTTAGCAGCGAGCACTTACGAGGAAAATATGAAAGCTTTGTGGACGCGACCTGTTCATACGGATGTCACTTTAATTGTTGGTAATTGCTCCTTTCCGGCTCATCGATGTCTCTTGGCTGCAGCTTCGCCAGCGTTTCATCGGCTATTCTCAATGGAACTGGTTCAGGAACTTACACCTCGTAGCTCCAGCGAATCTAGCATGGTACTGTATGATCGTTAGCAGTCATTATTTAATCAAGATTATTTAATCGATTTCATATTAACATCAGGTCAGTACCTTTGGCGAAGCCACAGTCGGAGACTTTAACGACGATACCGAGTGTCTGATCCGTATAGATCAGTGTAAGCCTGCCAAGTGAGTTAATCAGACTGAGTACATTAAGACATTTCATAAGAGAATCATCTTTTTAATGCTTTTTAATATATTCATTCAGAGTCTGGGAGCAGCTTAAACGACGTTCAAGCTTTCAAGTGCTACCGACAATGGATAGCCAGAGAAAAGCAGCAGGTGCAATGAGAGAGCTTAATCATCCGGCTTTTCAAAATATTCGTATATCATTGGTACGTTTGCATTGGCTAATTGGCAGATTTTAATGAATCATTATGAAGTATTGACAAGCACGTTTTCTGTTATAGACTGAAAATTCACACGGAGTACAACAGCCGACAACAATAGTAACGCTTTCGAAGCTGGTGACGCCACAGGCAATGCTGCAATGTTTACAATTTATATACACTGGAAGTCTGGATAAAAGATATCACGATCTACAAGTATGTATGGCTTTATGGAGTATGGGCAATTAAATAATAAATAGTATTAATAGACATTATTCGCGAGCCGTAATGCAACTTTTCATCAAGTAGGTACGTAGGCTATTGTATACGAGGTCAAAGATAGTTACCGTGTTAATGACGTTATTACAAAAAATTGAATAGGGAATCTAAATGGCATTTCTTCATCGAGACATCTTTCTTTGTGTAACGAACGATTAACAATTGGATGATCTTACGATCTAAATGATCTTCGATCCTCGTGAAATATCGTTTCGCAACGATCAACCTTTTAGTCCGGATAACGTATTGGCCCGCTCCGTGTGACTAACGCGAATCTATTCTTTCAGACAGCTCCTATCGGGCTTCTACTGGTTAGTACTACATTAATGAATGTTAGATGATATCCATTATACGGTGGTACGTACAATCGTTATGGAAATATCCTCATCTAGTCTCGAGAAGAATATCCTGTCATTGCTCTTTAGCCCTGCGAGTTCATCACTCATCCGAGCATGTTTAGTTTTACCAGAGACAACACTTATGGCGCAGTCATGATCGTTGCTCATGCAATGTTTATCTCTTGATTCTTAATTCGACCATGGATCATATTCCAAGAAAGAAAAAAGAAGTATCGTTCCGACTCGAATTTCTATTCCAATTGAGAAAGCACTGAACGAATCGAACAATCGATAGGAAATTAATTGAAAGAATTCGAGACGGTTCGAAATCAACTATTGATTATTTATTTCCTTAGATTTTATGCGTAGGATTCACATTCGGTAGTTTGTAGATATACCAAATGAATGTTGAACTTTGTTTTTTTTTGTTGTAATATTTGTATTTATCGGACTTTGAGATTTGGTATGTCTATGCGAATTTCCGAATGGGTTATATATCGTTCTCATCGACATCTAATCTAGCACCGCCTAGGGCCCTATAGTCTTATAGACTCGATAGTCCTTCACGTTCCTGAACTGTGTCATCCTCTATTTCAATGACTACAAAGGCTATTCTGCGATCTTGTCCCCAGGAGATCAGACAGGCAGCTGAATTTCTTGAGTTGCCGCAACTCTTGATGGTCCTCAGTAGTATTCAGACGAGAGAACAATTCATCAACAGTGATCTCAATAATCAGTATAAGCAAGTGGTGAGACAGCGACTCGATGACATCTGTTTGGAGCAAGGTAGTTGCATGCAGGATCATCATCTTCGACAAGAGTGTTCGCCAGTACTGTAACAAGGGAATATCTCTGCAATAGGTTTATTCGCTGACGTAATGTTCGAACTGGATGACGGAAGTATGCCGGCACATAGAGCAATACTCACTGCTCGATGTGACATGATGAAAGCCATGTTTTCCGGAGATTTTCGCGAGAGCAGTGCTAAAGTCGTGAGCATTCTTATTAATGTTTATTAACATTATTATTTATTTTTATGTAAATATTCTTATCTTTGTTTCTTTATAAATATAGATAGTGTTTCCTGGCGTAAGGGAATACACGTTTCACAAATTACTGTGTTACCTGTATACCGACGAGGTTCCAGCTATTTCATCGGCACGCTGTCTGAACCTTCTTGAATTGGCCAACAGACTGTGCTTGCCTCGACTGGTGAACTTGGTAGAGAACAGAGTAATCGAGGATCTCGATAGACTTTCGCAAAACGATAGTAACGAGGCGGTGGAAAATTGTTTGAGGTTACTGGAGCCGTGCAAAGTACGTACAAGATAAAAAAATGTATCCGCTTGAGCTTAAAATAATGACTAGGATTGAAATATAATTTTTTTTTTTACAGCTACACAATGCAGATCAATTAGCTGATTGGTGCATGAATCACTTGTGCGTGAATTACAATAAATTATGTAAAATGTCACCGCGCAGCGTGCGCCTTCTACATCCTGAGAACCAGGAGTACCTGAACGAGCATCGATGGCCGCCAGTTTGGTAAATGATGATTGGTTATATATGTTATTGC
>JARPRG010000277.1:1227775-1242850 GCA_031001745.1 Hartigia nigra
AAATTTGTTTAACGGCAAAAATTTGTTAATAAATTTGACAAATTACCTCTTTAAGGTATCTCAAGGATTATGACTACTATCAAAAGTGTCTTGCCGAGCAAGACAGAGAGAACAAACCCACGCTCAAGAGAAATAGAAATCAGTCTGGGTGTCTTTGCTTTTCCGGATCGACCAAAGCCAGACGAGAAGGTAATTCAGCAACGAGCGAGACACCCGTCGATCGGCCATTGTTTGATGCTTCGACTGAATCCGGCGAGCCAGTATGACAGGAGCCAAGCGGCTTGAGCCGCTCTGTCAGATTCATTCTGATCCTCCCCGTGCTCATGATATTCATCTGCACTATTTTTACTATTTTGATACTGCTACAGATTTCTACTTAAACGTCGAATGACAAGATAGATAAGAAGCCCACGGTATCTCGGTGAAGACACGCGCCCACGTATAATCGACGTGCCGTTGTCACGGGTAAATCGTCGACAGAAAAAAAAAATAGAAAAAAACCGTAAGAAAAAAAAACAGTTTCGTCGTTACACTTTCGTTTCAAGGAGAGCTAAACGCCATTATTCTTTTTTAATTCGTCATCGTGCACGATCGCTTCAATTTTCCACGAATTTTCGGAACATCAACTCGATGGAATTTATGCCATTTTTATCAAGGGATATTACAGTAAAAAAAAAAAAACAATTTTTCACAAGGTCTCTTCAATTCGAATTTCTACAAATCAATTATACCTCTCTACTACTTGCCGATCATTCACTCGCAAAGATCGTATCGATGCATGCCAAGTGACGTACAACACCGTTCTTCTTGAAAGTCATGAAAACTCTCAATGCATGAACAATTCTTCCCAAACCTTCTTTGATACGCGCAATACGCAATCACATTCTAATAGAAAGACTATACGATCTTCATATGCCATGAAGTAAAAGCTATAATAGAGGAATATGGAATCCATCAACGAGGGATGAATCAAACTTTTTTAAATTTAACGTAGTACAAATCATTCCTGATGTCGTCTAGTATTTTAGATATCCAATATAAACCTATGATTAAGTCATAGGTATAGCATATAGCATAAACACCGTGCCATTAGTCACTACAATTGTACTCACACGATACAACTAATGAACTGGGGGAAAAGAGGTAAATCTTACCTCAAATCCACACGTGAGAATACGTCGAAGTTCTAGGCCTCGTTAGCTAATTAGCACCACAGCGTCGTTATACACATATGGTGGACCAAAAGACTAACTATTCTCCCTTCTCGAATGAGTCGTAACGAGATGTTTTCCCATTTAGATACACAAGCTCGTTTCTAATATTCACCTTAATCGCCTAATTCAAATCAATAATCTCTCCAATGGCTCTCCTTTTTGAATCTCCGAATTGGAATACGCGACGAATTTCATTACAATAGATAACGAGACGCGCATTTGTAAACTTTGAATAACAAAAATCTGGCTAATCGTTGCAAAAAATTAATCTTTGTAAAAAAAATAAGAAATCGGAATACAAGTATGTATGTTTATTTAAAAAATCGATAATAGAGATTATCTATCACTTCCGGACCCACGATTCATCTTCTTTCACATTTATTTTCTTGGGCGTCCCATATACATACATATTCACATTATTTCATAAAAATTAGAAGAAATCGGAATTTACTGGTTCGTAATGTCTTCCGCGTGTCCGATTTTCGAATCGGTTTGATATTCAGTTATTACAACAGTGTGATAACGAGTGAAAGATTTCTTCACTGTCCTCTGTCCAGATTAAGCTATAGAACGAACGAAAGATCAGTATTAACGTTACAGCAAGGCGTATTCCTATGACAATTACCATTATCACGGTTAACCCGTAAAATATATGAATCGATATTAATTAAAGTCTCATTTCACTAAAATCCACTTGTCAGTTTCCAAAAAAAAAAGAAAATCAGAGCAAAAGCGAGTAGCTCGGCTTTATTGAAAAAAAAGGAAAGAGAGAGAGTTGCAACAATGTATAATCGAATAAGTTTAAGCGCGATAGAATATAAGTGAGAGTAAAGGACATCAGAATGATAAACATTGAACCCTTTGCACTTCGCTGGATCTGCTACGGGGACATTTATAATGTCCTCCTTAACCCTCACGGAGTGCAACGGATTAAAAGAAGAAAGAAGCACAAAAGAAAGCAAAGTTTTCTCAGAGGTTGAGTAAAAGTCCCAAAGAAAAAGGGAGTAAAAAGTCATCGTATTAACAAGTATAAACGTAAACTGAGAGAAGTGAGCAATAGGTACGTACTATATAGTTCGTATATCCGGAAATACGAGAGTGCGTAATGACGTAATAAGATAAGGATTTCTACGGTGAATCCATTGGAGCATCTATAGACGATTCGAAGTGCATCCAATTGAGTTGACGTGTTTATCACGTAATATAATTCGAACTCGACAAGTTATTATTAAGCTGTTCGGTGTTAAGGAAAAGCATTAATAATTGAAATCTCGCTAGCTTACACATTCGCGTCTCACGCGTAACACAATTTGACATTTTTTCTTCGTGACAAAGAAAACAAGTAACAACATAAAAACCACGACACTCCGAAACGAAAATTGTGATGGATTAAAAGAATTAAAAAAAAAAGAAATGGATGCAACACACCAGACACTTACACACAATACGCACATATTATATATATACTGTATATATATATAATATATATGCAAAATGTATACAGGCGAGTGCGCGTGCGCCGTGAATGCACTGAACACCGTGCGTTACTGCCTGAAATAATATTTGTCTTTGCGTAAAGTATATACTGGAAAGAAGTAAGGAAACGTCCCAGTTATTACGCTACGTCAATTTCGATGTCAATGTTAATAACCTCCATTACTCAGATACATGTATATTTTCTACGGATATTGGTGGTTAGCGACGTTAAGTTCCCCAGTGATGACTGTTTTAAGAACAGGACTCCGATCTTCCTCGATTTTTTCGTGCTGTGGTCTCCTATGGGTGCTATTACGAATTGCGACGGAGGGAACTCGCAAGATAACAAGTCAAGAAAATTCGGTGCGTTTTGGTTGAATTGATAAAAAATATGAATTTCGGTGCGACGGGAAGATTCGACTGATTTTTGGAAATTGGACATTTCTAGGATGGAAACGAAAGTGCTTCTTGACGTTGAGCGATATAGGATCGAGTTAATAATATCGTTGGAGATTTTTGGAAAAATCAATTTCACCTACATACTAATTCTACGACTGTTTTTATGATTGGTCGATTTTTCCATTAAGAATCCCATCGTTCTAATGTTTGAATTTCAAACGTTAAGGTTTAAGAATCGCGAGAGACGAATGAAAACAACATATCCACATTCATTACAGTCGCCTTTGAGTTTCATTGAAAACTCTCTATTATACTGATCTCGTGGATGTTCCATGATTTGAGAAATAATCTCGAGTCTATTATTTTCTTTTTTCTTTTTTCATTTCTGCGTATCCCAAAATTGTGATAAGATTTAGGCCAATTTGTGGAATACAGTAATACAAGGTGAACCGTTTAAAGTGACGCTGATGATCGGTGCGGGTAATGTTAAGGGACGAAAAAAAAAAAGAATGAAAAGATACAATTACAGAACACGATAATGTCAAGTCCTTCGTAATTTTATCGAACCTTTAACCTAATCATTAAAAATATTCAACGAATCGTGTATCTACGTATATCTAACGCGATTCAGAGTCATAAGAATTTCGCTGTGGGGCAGCTCAACCTTCGAAACTTTGATTTTATTGTATTATAATGACTGTCACTCTAAAATATTTTTAAAGTCAGACGAAGCGAGTGAAAAGGAAAACGAAAAAATAAGCCAAGAAATTGGCATAGACTTTTAAATGGTACATCACCACTATCTCCAGATCCTGGTTATACCCGTCATCAGCGACAATCTACAATTTATCACGTGTGTACCGGATACTTGTATTTTCGTACTATCGATCACTTTGTCGAATGAGTGATCAGCGAATACGGTATATATTATATAACTATGGAAAGTCAGTCTGGCTTTAATTGTCAGCCCATTCGTCTGTTCTTTTCAGGGATATTTGCAATAAAAATTAATATGTATATGGCAATTGATTACTTGCAATTCTACTTCTCAATTAAGTTTTACAAACTATTACAATTAAATACACTTTTTTACTTTTATATTAGCACGATCAATATCGATCAATATCGATTACAAAGGTAAGTACAAATATACTCTATTTCTTCATCGTATCCAACAAGCGTCAGAAATACTATATTTTCCAAAATTAATGTACAATATATTTGTTAAAAATTTTTGAGACAAAAAAAATCACAATTCCACTACACATTCTTTTACGATCCAAAAAAGACAATATGATCGAATATCAATGTTAATTGTCTATTTATTAATAATCTCGGCAATACAATGTTTATATTTCTCATAACCATTACGGTCTTTATTTACATACATTTTTCTTTACTGTTATCAATAATCTTTTAACATTTATGCTCGACAGCGTTTTTACGCATAATTATAGTCTCGAAAGCTACAGCTATGTAACACTATTGGAAGGCTTTTGTTCATTGTCCTCCCTGTATCCTCGAGTTTTGGGAAGAAAGCACGTGCAAAACGAGTCCCGTAACCAATAATCGGGAATCGCTGTACGGCTTCTTATCGATCTGGATTAAAGGCTATCAGTGTTGCAGCGCTGCTATTCGAGTTATTTATTAAACAATTATTGTACAGCTTGAAAAAAAAATGCAAATATCTGTAACAACCTTTAACCAGCATTGTATAGAAATTCCTACAACTACTTTAATCCAAGCGATTCCTACGGTGTTCCAGTAGACGACACACTGCTCCTTTAGTTAAGCAATAATTATTCTTTTACCCGTAACTCGAGTCACCGAAATCAATGTGAAGTCGATTGCACGTCACAAATTGACTTTGTTCGTGACACTTGTAAAAATTCTATCAAATTCTCAGGACGTTCCCTAAAGTTAAATGGATCGATCGTATAGAATTTTTGGTTCTTAGTGTACCACCTGATTTTAGATGAATTTTCCAAAATTTTATAAGCACAACGTCATTCGAACTCTGCGACTCTAATTATCGGGCTAATTATACAGTGTCATGCAAAATCATTAGTTTTAACGAATAACGCTAAGATCCTGTAAAGTTTTGTTTTCGCTCGTTTCTAACGATAGCAATCGTCACTTCCTGTGAAGTACTTTGTTCCTGGTCTATTTCCATCTTCTTGATGTCTTTATTTTGGAGCTCTCTTTTTTCAAAAACGAATATTATCTTCGTTAACTTGTCGATCTTAAAATTGTTAATTCAACATTCGAAAACGCCTACAGTCATTAACATT
Organism: Hartigia nigra; assembly: GCA_031001745.1. Classification (NCBI taxonomy): domain Eukaryota; kingdom Metazoa; phylum Arthropoda; class Insecta; order Hymenoptera; family Cephidae; genus Hartigia; species Hartigia nigra. Next base: position 1,233,156 of record JARPRG010000277.1, read on the forward strand.
TACAATATATTTTATACGTGCTACTAAGCGTAAACGATTATTGGTATACCTCGTTCCAAAAACTCCGAGGAATACACGTCAAATGATATTAATTTTCAAAATCGACGATGTGTTAATGCGTAAGCGCGGCATTACGAAATACAAAAAAGACGTTCGGTAATACTGTTTCCCTTTATCGCCATTTTTCAAGTGCAGCGATTATTTTTATGACTTTTTTTCGAGTCACTGCGCGTTATATTCAAAAGCTTTTCCTTTTTTAAAAGCTTACGTATGTCGAGATGGAGAGGGAAAGAATAAAAAAAAATATGATTCTTTTGGAATTAGCGCAACGAGCCCTCGTATAATTGATTTGAATTTATCGCAGGACTAACGCAGAATATAGAGATGGAAAAACTGATTTTGAAAGTTTTCGTATAACGACAATCATTTTGGTGTTGGTTGATCTAGTTGACTGGTAACTTTACAGCAAAAACTGTATATACGATAATTCATCGATCAGATTTATACTACAGGTTTGTGAAAAAGAAATTGAGTATTTGGTCCGAGTATCACAAGGTACCAAGAGATATTTCATTGATATATTAATCGTTTATTAAAATGTAACTCCTATCAGCTTTTTATTCGTTTTCGCATAAAAAAAAAAAATTCCAAATATGATGTATGTATGGCGCGTATCTTTTCCGTGTATAATATCAAGGTGAAATTTGTGTGAAATATTTTTTCTACCCGATACGATACATCGATATCCTTTCAGCATCTCCAAATGCTGCAATAGATCCATACATTTTATATTATGAAAGACGATACTTGTCATTAACGAATTAATCATCATATCCAACATGATGATCATGTTGGATATGATCATCTACTACGAATGATCTACTACGTCGTCCAATTTCACATAAGAAGTTAAATCATTAAGTTTCGTTATCTACCAATAGACTTAGTTTTTCTGTTATAGCAATTTTATCACTCTCGATTTATCGATACCATTTTCGTCTCAATATAAAAATCGACTGTTTGAGGCCATCGAAATTACAAATACCTCTCCAAGATCACCAAAAAATTTGACATTTTTGTAAAACCGAAAGAAAACTCCAACTTCGCCTGCTACGAATGACATAATTACGAAAAAAATATTCTTCACCATTCAATCTGGACAGATATTTTAGATTATGTAGATAGATCTTTTCCTATTCGTTGCAGATACTCTTGTACTAAAATTTTCAAAAACTTTCATTAATCAAGTCAATTTCAAGTGAAAGTCCGTTACGAATATAGCCTTGCTTTAAATGTTAATACGAATGATATTCGTTAAATTTTTCTTTATCCGCATTCAATTTTTAAACATGATCTGTTACACGTGAAAGATGGAGTATTAATATAACTTAATGGAGATAAAATTAATCGTCACGCAATGATAAATTTATAGGCAAATACTCATGAGCATACTAACTTCAGGCAAAATTTTCTTGACAGAATCTTTTGGATCCTGCTACTTCCGGAGGATTTACTTTTCTTCGTGCATTTACAGTCTATTATGGTTGTTTGCGGTATACCGAAAATGCACAACATCCCGAACAACCGACTATTCTTGATCCAGATTGAACATTATTATTGGCTTGGTCGATATTCACTCTATTGAAGAATATGAAGAAAACATTAGATATTTTTATGATACTTAATGTAATGAGAAAAAAAAAACAATATCCTAAGTATCCATTAATCACGATATCTAATGCAGCTGCTATCGTTGCCAATACTATAATACGAAAAATACTATAGGCCCATGCAAAACAGTGGTGCAATTTTAGCATGAAATTCGTATAACGGAATAAAACTTCGTAGAGGAAATTTTGTTACATAAGGATATCTCGTTAATTATTAACAACACGAAAAGAACGTCTTAATATCTAACACGTGGAATTAGCCGTGTAAAGGGTATAGCAAATATAAGAAATGTAAAACTGTTTATAAACAAAAGTGAAGTTAATTAAATTAGTCATTTAATTACGTAAAATTAGTCGCGTAACATGTTTCTCGTGTAAATTGTATTCGAAAAAGGAAAATAATGTTATACCTTTCGAAATCGTAATTTACATGAGTTAAGATTAAATACAATTTTTATATCAAAGTAATACAAAGGTAAAACGCAATTAGACGTGAACGGCCTGCAGTGTAGGAACGTTTCTCTAAAGAATATTTCACTTAACAAGAAACGATTTCGGAGAAAACAAAAAATCACAGAAATTCTATTATTCGAGTGCGTACCATGTTGCTCCTATTATTGCTGCCGGTTGACATATTACTTTTCATCAGTGAACAACGTCAATAAACTTTATAATACGATTTTTAATTGAGAAGTCTATGATGTGACATTTCAAAATAATCAGAATATACTGTTCTCAATTAGTACTGAAAACTAGGAGAATATAGAAATTATAAGACTTGTAGTTTGCGTTTCTTATGAGTCTGTACAATGACGAATGCAAGTTGTGTTGCACTTTAATTACATCAGCAAGGCCTATTATGCTTTTATGAATACTAACGGCTAAATGTTTTCATGTAAAAACATTCAAGTAAGCCGGTAGTCTATGCGTATGGAACAGTCCACGAGCAATATTTGTTTTCCGGGGGTCATCCTCGTATGATTTTTCATGAGAAACAGTCCCCTAGACTTTGATATTTTACTCGTAAATCGACTACAATGTTAGAAAGAAAACTGAACGAAGTGACAGTGAAAATAAAAATTGCTGGAAGCGATACGTATATTCAACAACAAAGGATATAGGTAAGATGAAAGAAAGATCAAAGCAACGAATGTATGTATAAATACGTTTATCTACTTGATCGTAAATGATTAATTTATGCATTTTATAACTGTGCATAAACTATGCAACTTATCCGAAATGCACGAATAAATCTATTAACGGACAGCCTACAATAGCTGGTGTATCAGTTATGGAGTATCTCGGCATATTTTTCTCTCTTTATCTCTTTAGTATTTTGTAATCTAAAAAAATAAGCTACTTTGAAAAAATGTACAGTAACGATCGTATGGAAATATTGCGCGCTATGTTTCATTTCTTTTGAAAATCTAAAAGACACAAGTAAGTGTATTGTTCAGACATAAAACCGGCTACACGTAACTATATATACTTTGAATCAACATCTTGCACCTCTCCCTCCATAAGAAGTGGATATACGTCGAGACGAAAAAAAAAAAGTACAAAGACTTCCACAGGACATTCTAAATCACCTGATAATAATAGAAAGAAAAAAAGACGTTCTAGCTGGAAAGTCAAAGTTGGTAACCCTTCATATCGATCCAAAATGAGTCTGTTCACAATAAGAATCAATAATTGATAATCACTGAGAAATATGTATAATCGATCAAGAAACCTTACTAAAAATTTGAATCCATCTAATTACCACCTTCTTCACAGATTAGGCACGTGAGGCCGTAAAGTTGCTTCATAACGCCAAGCGTTTACGCAGTGGAATATAATTTAAAAAAAGAAATCCAATAAAACATACACTTCTTTAAGAAATCATATCGCATCCCTCAATGGGACAATGTTGTATCATTGATACCTTTTCACAGCACTAATACGGATCTTTACCGAGCTCGGTAATAAATCCCTGAAACGTGACGATCGATCGAATCAAAAATAGAAAAAAGAAAAACCGTTGACACAATTCCTTCTCTATGGACGATTTCTGATTTCGCCAGCTATATCGAGAAACTAATCTGATTTGAATTCGGAATTACGCTCGCTATCACAGGATGGCACGCACTTGGCAAGAGTCTTTGAATTTTCTCCCTCGTCATCATTATTATCCTCATTTTCTAAATCCGCCTCTTCGTCCTCATTTTCATCCTCGTCCTCATCCTCGTCCTCATCCTCGTCGCTCTCTTCCAAAAGCTTCTTTCGCGCTAATTGAACAGCCTGCCACTCCTGATAGTGACCCTTTCTCTTGGCCTCGAAAGCTTTTCTTTTTTCTAATACAGAAATACATTTATATAAATATAGAAGCCACGATAAAGTATAGATTACGCAAGATGAAGAGAGATGTAGATACGATAGAAATTCTGACCTCTTTCTTCGGGCGTCTCTTCGTCCTCTTCGTCGCTCGATTCTTCAAAGATTTTCGGTTTATTACTCTTGGCCAACCTTACGTAATGAATTGATAGGTAGTATCTTCATTGATTGACAATTTATTTATAATGGTATTATCGTTATTCGGAATGTATAAATAACTTACTTCGAGGCAACAATTGTCGAGTCTAATTGATCCTCTTTATTTTCAACGCCATCGTAATTATATGGCGTCTTCGGTTCGTCAATTTTCATGTGTCCGTAATCCTTATCTGGTGGATGAAGAGTGGCTATAATGTTCATCTCGTCCCATTTAGTTTCCTTATTTGGTCTGCGGTACATTTAATGAAAATCTATGTTAACCCATTCTATATAAGCTTGCACAAGGATAAATAAAGACGTGAAAGGTCATAGATAATCCTGCAACTACGTAAGCATGTACAATTTGTAAGTATCTGCAAATGGAATCTGTACATAAAGCAAATGATAACAGTTGATAATATAAACTAACGTAAGTAGGAGAAGAAATACGATTGTCAGTAGTTTTATTTACATGAATCGTTCGATGGAAGAGAAAAGGAAACATGATAAATAACTACAGTACTAAAGTGTAGTACTAAATATATTCAAATACAAAGCCATTCTATGTTAGATGCATGATCGGACTTCGGGTATTATCGTATATTTTCGTAAAACCTCGAACACTTGTTCTAATCTTTTAAGAACAGTGGCAAATGCGTTTGACGCACATACATCGCAAGTAGCTACACTAAATTAAACTCATAAGTTATCGCTGCAATGGTATTCCTTGTAAAATAAGGTAAGCCTATACAAAATCAACTGATTCACAAAATCACTGTAAATTTGTGTGATATGTATGTCAAAGATCACAAATTAAACAACTATTATACTCGTTTAATTCGATATATTCCTTTCAATTGTGCGCATTCTCCGAACTAAAATATCCACTGATATTTCAATATAAAGAGTTTCCAATATTTCATCTGAACTATCGTAACCACAAATTCAATCATATAATTCCTATCCATATGCAACCTGTCAGTGTCTATCAACTTCATGCAATGTAAACATCCAAGCTATTATAGGTTGTCTTTATCGGAGGCCGTCGTAGCCACTAATACGTTTCCCTGCCTACATAAAACGAGCATACACGTATATTTACTACGTACTTTGATTTACGCCGAGCAATATAAACTAAACTGTGACGAGAATAGTTTGCGATAGCACAAGGAGGTACCGAATTGAAAAACATTTTGGTGATTATAACAATTGTATCTATAGTAATTGTATCTGTTATCAGATATATCAATGATCGTGGATTAAAATCGTACAAAGAATACAAAGTACGACGAATTTAATGTTCATTACCACATTATTCATAAATATGTAAACAAAAGATTTACACAATACTCATCAAATATTTTCCGTTTAAGACAATGATGGTAAAATGACTTGCATCTGCATTCTCATTTATTCACCAATTGACATCATCTTTAGTTTGCGCAAGCTTGTTCTATTTGACTTCTATCAGTGCGGTGCTTTCACTCTTGTACACAATAAATTTGTGGTCAGTGACAATTTGTAGCAGTCTATAAGCCAAATAAAAAAAAGATATTTTGCCATAATGAATTCTAAGCGGGATATATTGATGGCTGAATTAAGTTGTGCTGATTGTGTAAAAACAACTGAGTAGCATATTAAATCAGATGTAATAACAATTACTGATATCCGAATAAGTTATACAACGGATATGTACTTACAGTTGGTAAGAATATAAATGCTAGTGTAATGCTTGCAACATAATTATGTACATAGAAATTAAGAGTACTATTTATTTGAATACTTTGGATACTTTCTGTTTGTTAGAATTGACAATGTATGTAGGTAAACACAAGTATAGTAGAAACATTAAGGATGATGAGTAAATGTTTTTCTCTCTAGGGAAATATCTAATCCAATTAACTTGAGCCACTCTATTTTTAAGGTATTTTTAAACACAGCGTGAAAGGATTAAACCCAGATGAATTCTATGAAACATTAAGACCAATGCTATTGGGGATTTGTCGACCTCTAACATTTTAATTACCAATTAGTGATTCGATAAGCATATAATGAATACTGTTGTGCAAAGAAATGGGTCGTAGGTAGTTAATACACTGTTTTCATGGATTAATAAAACAGGGCCAAATTACATTGCGATATTAAGTGTATATAGAAATAATCTGTTCTTAACAGAAATGTCTATAATACAAAAACTTTTATTTATTGCTCGGATTATGATAATTAAATTATAAATTAGTAGGAAGACAATTATTTTATTATGCATATCTCTTCACTTTCAGTTAAGTAGCATGCAATCACAGATTTAACTACCTACATAAATATGAAATTGAACTGGAACTCTGATGTAACAGTGTTAAAAATCAAATGAAAATATTAATATTTTTATAATATGTATGTAGTGAGCTACCAAGAATCATGCAGATACACAAAGCAAAATCATATATACTAATTTTATTCATCTTAAAGTTAATAATCAAATATTTTAAATGCTTTTAAATTTTTAGGTTAGAATCATAATACTTTCGGAACAGAAGATAGTAAGTCCTGTGGTTGCTCACCTAGGCGCCTCCTGGTTGTCAAAACTACTGGATGTCTTTAAGATTCCTTTAGAGGGTCGCTTTCCCAAATTCTCAGCCATTTTTCATGTGCCTCACGTTCGCATGCGATTTTCAAGCAATCACATTTGTCGTTTCAAATATATTCAGTCCTTACACGTCGTAACCCTCCGTTTCACGTTGCAAAAGAAACAGTGCGTTCACGCTGAATTTTGTCACTTCTCAAACGGTGAATAGTCGTTTGCGCATTGGCACAACGCAGTGTAACAATGACGTCATCGAGGTTCAACTGCCGTTAAAATCACACTCTACCATATCCACATATAAGAACAAATTCCCCGTTCATCGAATATAAATAGCTAGCCGCGTCCGTGTATTCTGTGTTACGCAATTCTAATTTTAGATTATATATCTATGTATAGCATTTTAATTGGTAAAGTAGATCTGTAGGTACACATAACACCGTGGCTTGCGTTTGGTGAGTATGACTGGGCTCTTAATGACGAAATAATTATTATTTTGACTCACAGATGGCAGCATTCTCAAAGATGCGTCAATATGTCAGATTCTTATAGCACCGACACACGGCCATGCCTGGTCTATTTATCTTTTGCTGGATTCGCGTCGTTCGATACAACAATGGCATAGCTTACGTTTCAAAGATGTCTCCACAGAACGTAGTCTGCGTAAAAATCAAAGTACCACGTTACCAACAAAGCTTGGATAAACTCGACACTGAAAATAGTTTGGTGCTATCCTTATATGGGACTGGTTGTAGGGTTCGGTTTACCAGGGGTGCAACATGTGAATTAATTTTTTGTAAACTTTATTCAAAACTTATCGGTTAAAATTAATGGGGTTTTTTCAATAATAAATTTGTTCGTTCTAAATTGAATGTATAGACCAGTGGTACAGATCGTATAGGTTTGACGACATTACAAAAGCCACGATTTTATATCTAATGAAAAATTTGTATACTGGATCAAATTTATCTAGTACTGTATAGTCTAGAATTTTAATTACGTCCAATTCTCTGACAAAAGCATAATAGAGTATTGAAAAATCTGTTTTTCAAATATTTCAATAAACAATCCACACTCTAAAAAAATAATACAAAATAGGCTACAAGCCTATAGTACAGTAAGCCTGCAGTCTCAATATCTTTCATCTACGATACGAGATGTTTTAAAAGATGGTTACAGAAAATATTACATGTCCTATATTAGGAACTCCCAGACCCAATAACCGTATACATCATAATACATACAAAATTCCTATAAATACCATTTCTAATAACACATCCAGAATCATCCTTCAAATAACTCCAAAGCCAAAAATTTCCTTCAAGCATTAAAATCACTACACAACTACCAGCAACAATCCCAAAAGTAATCACGAAATCGCAACTAAAAAGATCAGCAAAGAAAGACCAAACGAATCTTTGGCATCGTATAGATTCTTGAAGTAGCGAAGCGCATCCGCGCCATTTAAATAAGTCGTGCGAAACCTTATCCGTCGTCACGTGCACTACGTGCGGAAAAGCCATCGTCAGAAACGTCAAAGGCTAAAAGATTCGTAACGTAGGTAGATAGTGAACTACATGAGGACGGGTGATCAATGTCTATCGGTAGCATTAAGAGTATCCACTATACGTACTATATGCGACTATACTCTAAGATCTAAGCGGATTACAAAATATTAAAAAACGGTTTAAAAATTGAAATGCGTTCGCGAAAAATGATCAACTGTCTTATTTGTATTCTATAGCAAGAACATGTACACGATATGGATGCTACAGTAAAACAGGGTTGAAAAAGGAACAGAAACACTTACTTCGTCGACACCCGGTATGTGGCAGCATCGCACTGGGCGGATCTGTGGCTCGGGCGCTCGGGGCCGGTGCCTCAGTCAGGCTTCGGGCATCCGTAATAGCGGACGACTGGTGGTTGCCTTCTTCTTGTCCAATTTCGATAAGCGATTCTTCTAATCATTCGTGATTACTTAGAGACATCTCACGGTGTCTTGAAGTATAGTGTTAAAAGTATTGGGAATAAAAGGTCCGCGGTATTACGGTGTGTTACGTTTTATTTGATAGTGGATTTCTGATCGAGGCATCAAAAAGGAGACTGAACGGAAGAAGAAAAGGAGGTTGAAAAATATAAAGAATTCTAGGGGGAAGATAGCAAGAGAATTCACTGAAACTTTTTTAATAAGTGAGTACACTTATGGATTTTAGTGCTTGTATTCTTGTTTATTTGGAGCCAGTGGGAAATTTGAAGCCGGCATTGCTTTGCCATGGCCAGACGCTGGCATTGATTTCTTCCCGGCATCACGGCTGCATCTCCTTTTACTATATCTCCTCTTTCTCATCCTTCGTTATTATTGCGTTTGTGTACATTCGTTCTGATCGTCACCCTGACATTTGCTATTCGGGCGTTAACGAGACTTTCTTTTGTGTTTTTGTGAAATATCGTTTAACTGACGGGCTTGACTTCTATGTCGAAGTACTTGATATGGAGATTTGAATTTTGGCGACCTTCTTCCGTATATATACTTGTTAAGGTTCTTTGCTGATCTACGGTGTACTAGTGGATTTTGGAAATTTATTTGATTCGGCATTACATCGATGAGTTGACAAAATAAAGATTTATTTACGTTTACCTCATTACAATAATCTTTTTTTTAATATTGTTATTTTGAAGTTAATTCATTCCAAGCTATTTTTTACAATGAATCAGATGCATTGAAAATATATAGTTACTTCTTAGACAGTGATTCATAAGAACGTTGACTTGTTCAATTTTCCGTATTTATTTTGTACATGTTTTTCTGCGAGATTCCGCGCTGGTCTAAATAAAGATCAGGCTTGAAAATACTTCTAGTGACTGATCGGCACAGCGAGGACTTTCAAATTTCGTAAACCTCTCGTCTCCTTTGAATTATAAATCAATAAGAA
>JARPRG010000277.1:1242950-1267921 GCA_031001745.1 Hartigia nigra
TAGTGACTGATCGGCACAGCGAGGACTTTCAAATTTCGTAAACCTCTCGTCTCCTTTGAATTATAAATCAATAAGAAAGAATTTCAAATTATCCTAATATTTACTTGACAAACTTGAAACTGTTTACAATAAGGCAGACACAAAAGCTTTTTGTGACTCTTGACTGTTTATAATAGAATCGATATCATGAAGTTCGTTAGAAGGCAACTCTTTACTGATACAGTTTATCTTTTTAAAATTGATCTATTAATTTACCCAATGAGCTACTAAACATATCTTTGTTTCTTTAATCAACGAGTCTTCGTCAAAATTCATTTATTAATGTAACGAAGTATTTGTTCTACATCGTTGGTTCTTGTACCTTTTATTATATATTGGAAACAACAAAGATAAGCCTGATACAAAAGATTCTATCAATCAACAAAATTCCAGACTATTGATTTTCATAATACTAAAGAAGGCGCGTTCTCATGAGCATGTGCAATCTCTTTTCTCGGCTGCAGTCAAGTTCAAGTTTGAACTACTAGCCAGACTGAAAGCATTATCCCATGTATGATAGCCGTCTAGGGTGTAGCCAAGTGGTTTTCATAAAACGTGTAAATTTATTTCCTTCGTTCGCATATAAGGAAAATAACTTATACAACCTTAAATTTCATATATCATACACTCAGCGTTATTTCATAATTTTAATCTTATAATTTTGTGGTAATTTTTATACAAATTTATCAGTTCCTTCATCCTTGAATTAATCAGAAATCCCGTATACGGATGTATGACGTGATATAGTCTGTACATTTATCAATAAGTAATATCCCTTACAAAAATTGATGCTGCAGTTTGTGAATCATGTATTTTAAATCTTTTGAACTTCAAGTTAAAACGCAATTTATACTTCACGTTTGATTATTGGGATCTGAAAAATTCCTTGTAACAAAACTAAGAATCCTAATAATTTCTTCTTTTTATATATCTACTTTCAACAGACAAAACTTCATTTTCAATATTATAGCTTTAATGATTTAGATACTTTACTTCTAAATAATCGTACAATACAGATGCTTCATTCTTTGTTGGTCTTTACCTAAAACCACAGAACTTTCCTTTAAAATGCTTGCGCCGGAAAAAACCAAACGCTTCCACTTCCATGTCCGGTTCGTGAAATCCACAAGATAAGATAGGACCGTCTTTACGTTTGACGTTTTTGTGGTAAATGATTTCCTACGTATACTCTAAGCCACCACATAGACTTCCCAAAAGCAAACATACAAAGATATATAATATAAATATTCAAAACGTCCTGATTCATTACAATCTGCATATCCAACTAACAATATAATTTTTTAAATAGTATCTCTATATACAAACAAAAGAAATTCAACTAACTTAAAATCAAAGTAGAAATGTTTGTCTACCTACTAAATCCCACTCCTTAACCACAGATTCGTTCTAATGGCGAAACTGAGTTCACAACAGACAGCAGACACTGTACCAATTGTACCTTCAAAGTGAATTTCTACCATAAGATAGTAGTACATAGTGAATGTTATAGTATCTATATAGCATATGATACGTTTCTCTAGTTGCACGACTGCCTGGGAATTTAAGAGTCTCTTAGCACGAATGCGCTTTATACATATATTCAAGACCACACCCACGCCTAACGGGCTCCACATAGTCTTATGTGGTCTCTATGTAATCCATACTTGAAGTATATACTTTCGCAGGGTATGGCTTTTACCTATATGCACATACATTACTTGCGAAACGTGTACCGAAGCCAACAATGACTATTGCCCTCGACAATGCAAAGACTCCTTTGCCTATAATCATTTTTAGTCCTATTCAATCTTTAATACGAACGCTATTTGATTTTTAAATTGCGTCACGAGATTTTGCTAATCTTTAAACAAATTTTATTTTCACCATCGACATTGATACTTGTGCTTAGGGTAACACGTGAAATCAGAGCAGTCATTAAAAGCGAAAGTACTCTAGTGCAATTCCAACGTGACGTTACGTGACGTTACGTTACGTTAGGTTAACAGTACAGTGATGGAACGAGTGAGAATACAGAAGTCATTGATATTACTGACAATATGATATATTCTAGAAAATCATTGATGTAATAATAATTATTATTCGTTAGAGTTACCGATTGAATGATTAATTATGAAAAATTTGGTAGGTTTGACGAAATTTCAGAAAATCATTTTTTTCTGAATCTACGAAATTATATATTTTTTATTCTAGAATATATTTAACTGGAGTCAGTCAATGACTGATTAGATGCTCTAATGATTATTGGTGAAAAAGATTTGAGAAATGAAAATTAGTGTACGTGTCACGCGGTCAGTGATGAGTCGTCACGCTCGTTTAACTTTTGCTATTGTAACAACTGAACGTGACGGTTAAATTATTGTTAGAGCATAAAGTGCGAAACGCCATTACATATTATAGCATGGAGATGAAAGCAAAAGTAAAAGGCAGTTTGTGGTATTGTCTTGTACATTGGAACTGCATTTAACGTTAACGTATAGTAATAAACGATGGAATAACTATTGGCTTTATGGTGATTCAGTATAGTAGAAAAGTGGCCTGGCAAAATTACATAGAACGTGGGAAAATATATAATAGCCTGAGTATTTTGTGTATGCAGAAACTTTTGTCGATTTCATTAATAAATCTTTTGTAAGACGTTAACGTGCGCGAAACGTAGCGTAGTTAGTCGCAATTTGGTTCATTTTATAATAACTATTTATATCTTCAATAAGATTAAGATAAAAGTTGAATTATCAGTAATGGAGCGACGCGACCACGAAAAGAATTAGAGAAGGCTCCGTCTTTTGAAATTTTACATGAACGTTAATCGCAAAAGTGCATTTTATTTTAATTTTGAAAAAATACTATAAATCAATGTATCCTGTGTAATCGTCTTTATTTGCCAATCGAATAATCTTTTACGTGTCTCATTTGTCTCACTGGTCAAGAATAGACGTAGAAGCTACAGAGAAAATACCATGTCACCCTATTCTCTATCTTTCTCTCTCGTCTCTATTCTCTCCACGCCGCTCTCACCTATTCTCTCTCGTCTCCTTCTTTCCCACCCATCTTTTACTCTGTCTCTCTTACTAGGTCTATTTTCGAGCCCTATGACCTCAATCGTCTGCCGCTCCTTGTCGCACACTTGCTTCTTTCTCGGTCCGCCCCGCTAGTTTGAATTTTATTTTCCAACAGCTCAATCTAAGCTACCTCTGAGCGAGCTGATCTAGCGCTCCTTTAAATACCCAAGTCTGCGATAAAAGCTCACTTGCTGTATAAAGGAAGCGATAATTTATATACTCGATGCACGAAACTGCCTGCATTTCTTCATGGACTCCAAATGATAGAAATAACTATAAAACCATACGACATACCGTGTCGTAGCATGTGTTATCTAATATTTTATTATATTGAAATAAATTGACTAAAGAATTACTAATTTCAATTAATATGATAATATTGAAAGACAATAATTTTTAGGTTCAATAACACTATGTACACACACATACACACACACAATGTGTATTTTCCTAGAATAAATACTGACTCGATGGTTTCAACCCGCGCTTATTCATCAACCTTAATGTTAAGAATAACGCAGCAGCAATAAAGCCACGTACATAAGTACGTAGGTACGAGAAGACTAGTCGTGTGCAAAGTGGAATTTCGTAAATTTCGTGAAATCACGCGGACGAAAATATTCGCAACGTCGACCGAAATTTCTAGTTTGACTTTGCCTCTTTACGGCATCAGGAGATTTCAATGTTCAAGAATTAAATGTCCTACTTGAATCATAGTATGATATTGTAGATCTGGAAGAGATTGAAAGTTTCACAGAAAAATTAGTACAAATATTTAAAGTTTTGATAATCTTCATTAATGTAAATTTTGAACAGAATTCATCTCTGTGGCTGAGAATCTCCTATCTTCAGACATGTGTGTGTGCGTGCGTGCGCGCGCGTGTGTGTGTGTGCAGCTCACTGCACAAATGCACATGAATATCTGCCGACTTCAGAGTGAATAAAACGAACATTCGAAAAACTATAAAGACGTAATAAATAATGCAGAACACAATGAGCATTCGCTTTTATTTTCAAACGAAACAACCGCAGGATAATAGCCGTGCTTCTTGTTCTAACAAAACGAACTAGGCACAGAAGTAGTAGTAAATATATTACGGCGAGTCAAAATGAAAATTCGAGAGAAAGTATTTATTATTAACAAATGCAATTTTATTACATATACTATGCTCGTCGCACGACCAAAAAAATCAAAATATAATCAGGTGGTACCGAAAAGGAAAGAAAGAAATATTGAAATTCATTTATACTGACAATTACTATATGTTTAATCTATAATTTCGATCTACATACATACATACATACATATATATATATATATATATATATATATATATATATATATATATATATATATAACAATGTTTCTTCTGTCTCACAAACAAATCACATCACGAAGCGTAACAATGATATTCGAAAGGAGGAAACGATCGCGAATATTGTTACGATCGGACGATCGTTCGACTTGCTTTAATACCAGGAGACGTCACTGATTTATTATCCCACAGAACGGATGGAATATTCACCAAAAGTCTCTAGCTTTCTTTATTATCATTACGTTAGATTCAATCGCGAGAATTTCACTCGTTTGTCGACGGCTCTGATAATGGAATGCCATGTGCATTGTGTATCAGAAAGGAACGTTAGATGTACTTCTCTCGAAGAAATGTAACTTGCACCGTAGGAATGCCGATAAAATACAAGTTGCCTTTTTGGTAGAAGAATGACTTGAAAGGAACAAATATAAAACGTGATATTGCAAATTGAACGATAACACGTGTTAAGTGTGGTACAAGATCTTGATGTAATCCAGTAGGGTTGTCCGATCAGTATGAATTAATAATATACACTAATTGCGCTCGCAGTCACAATAAGATTTTTTTTAACGAGAAAAAGTCATTTTTTAACTTAAAAGTTATCGCGCTTCTCGATCGAATGAAAATTGTAATAGGAATTCTCTGCAGGTTACCGATCGAACGATCCCCGTATAAGCCTACGGGACTTGTTACGTTGTAATTGAAATGTTTTTTTCTTTAATCGTACATTTATATTTATGGAGTCAGTCAAGTTCGAGATTAACGCTTTTCCTTGCTCTTTAATTTATAAGGATAATCCAGTTGTCAAGGTGTTCATCCTTCCTTACTTATAGTAATAGTTAACCTGGCTTGTACTTTATGATACTGGTCCCTATAATACGGTATGTATATACATATGTATATACATTGTAGCTAGCCCGAATAGCCTCCAGCTTAAGGGAATCGTTATGACGTCTTGGCGATCTCTTGAAAAGCACAAACGATCAGTTTCGCGGTCTACTACAATATTTTCGAGGTTAGTCATTCGGCCGTACCAAGAACCCTGGAGGAGCGTGGTCTTTTTTTTTTTAAGTTCACTGCAGCGCAGGCTGACGTCATGGACAGACCATGTGGCCCGTATCCTCTTGCAGTGGTTCTCAGAGATAAGTTTGATCAATGTTTCTTTATCCTTACTTAAATCAAGCTGAAATCCATCTTTGAGTCATCTGTGCACCGGAAATCGATTTCCATTGATAATTCAAAATCAAGCTGTCTCAAATCATAACAGTATTACACGTATCTCATTGTATTACAAATATAAATATGCTTATCTAGCTTTGTGTTTCGTATGGAAAAAATCAACGAATTCGTAAACAGTTATCATTCTTGTACGAATTCGATTTAAACGTGTGTTTAGATGTTATGCAATCTGTAGAAAAATACATACTGAGACTGCGCTTGTATTGTCACTATTACACAAAGGGTTTCCGCAAAAGTACGTGGTACTGGTTTAACTGTATGAAAACTTATTTCGACTTATTGCAACGTAATTGTCTTCCACGTGAGTCTTACTCTCGTAGATTGACTCTTACGGGTATAATGTAGTTCGCACGATCTAGTCCACGCAATGTAGTCCACGCAAACCACTTGGAAATCGACATTTCATCTGCCCTCTTTCTACCTCTTTCTCTCTCTTTCTCTCGTCCTTGAGGTACAAAGGAGCAAGAAGGATATCGAGAAAACATAACCTACCAAGCCGCATCTCGTCTGTCGTGAATTCGTATACGAGACATAATAAATACGTCGCCCGTCCTTTCGTGGAAATTCACCGTCATTACCTGGCATGCACTAGGTCGTTGTATCACGCACAAAGAACAGAACTGGTAGTTAGATTTCCCGGAGCATGAACGTTTACACGTACGGACTGTCGAGTACCGGGCATTAACGTTACCATTAAAGGTGTGAAATGCAATGGCGGAATCCATTTCGATTTGCGCTAACCAACTGCCTCGTCCCATAACACCATATTTCTTCTTGTCCTCGGAGGCTGTGACTGAAAGTTAGCGCGAAGTATAAATTGTACACGTATGTATGTGGATATATATATATATATTTTTTTTACTATTTCCCAATAGACTGTACTGACATTGTCGACAATGTCAATCGTCACTTGTACCTGTCTGGACGTGGATATGAATTTAAGTGGATGTCTGAAAATGACAGTCTGAAAACGTAATGCACGTGTATATCGGGTTTGTATTTCTGCACGTGACGTGACATGATTTTTGTCTTTGTTCAATGCTAGTCATCGAAACGTAACGTGTGACTTGACAATTTTAGAAGTCCAGTCATCATACGGAATGATTCTGCACGAGTCTCTTGGCGAGAATCTGCTTTGTTTCTTTGACGATGCACGCACACGTTATACTTGTGTGTTGTAAAAGTATTAAGGAATTTGATGGACGGAATTCCTGTCGGGATTGTTTTTTTCTTCTTTTTTATTGCTCTTGTCTACGTTATGGACTTGGGATATAGATAATGATAATAGGGCTGTATCTCTCGCTGCTGGAATTTTTCTGGACGATTCTCTGTCTCGTAGTAGCTTCCGGGAATGCCTTTGAATGTTATGTAGGGAAATACTGACTTAGAACGTAGTACTAATGGCATTAAATATTTTGTACGGTTTCCGACCTGCCTAGATACTGATAGATGCATTTAACCAGACCGAAAGTACCGTTGTTGTGAGCAGTCATTGTTGTACAAAAAAATATATTGTCTAAAAAGAACTGTTATCGTACTTTGGTACGAGTTAATCGATTTTTGCAAAATCTAGTTCAGAAAATATGCCTTTTAAACATTTTTTAATGTACATTTGTTTTTTGTTATGTTTTTATTGTTTCGTTAAGTGGATCGCTACGTTTTGTGGCATCAATAAGAAATCACCCAAATGCTTAATGCCACGTGGCTAGGTGTATTCTCAGAAAGTATTTTTACAGTCGCCCTCGAAAAGCACTCAAAATATAGACTGTTCTAGAATTCGTCATTCGACCCAGTCCCAATTCTACTGTTAAACTTAAATAGCTCTGAGTTGGAGTTTTGGCGTTCGTAAGCAATTTCTTTTTTTTTTTTCGAAATCAGTTCGTCGACGAATGCCAATGCTGAGGTTGATTTAAATTGTTTTGCCTGATTACAGTGAGTGTTTCTTTATGTTGCAATTGCTTACATATAGATAATAACGTTTATACGTGTGATGCACGTAGTCAAAAGCAAATAAATAATTCTTGCCCCTTAATTTTGATTATATTGAAGAGAGACGCTCCAGTTGGATTTGACAGCTGTCATGGCATCGGCATTGTTATCTAATATTTGATACAAAAAATTGACAGCCAAAAAATAAGAAGAGGTTTCATAATGTCTTTTGGCAAAATGCCAATCTGATCGGTCGATCGGAGCAGGGCTAGGTTCTAAGATTTCGAAGTTTCCTATAGCCGCTGTAAGTGCGAGGGAGATAGTCTTATGGGCGCTTACGTGGGTAAGAGAAAGATAGACATGTCAGTGACCTAAATCACAGGTAAAGAGATCCTTTATCCGCTCAAATGCGTTACGAATGCATCTCTCTGAATGTTTACAATTTTCCATCGGTTTTGAGATTTCGAGATAATCCAGTGGTACATCGATATTCAGACTTTTACAAAGAATTTCGAAATTCACGAAATACAAAGAGTTTTCAACGATTTTCAAAACAAGTAAAACCAAAAATATCCAACTGCTCAAGTAAACTTTATGCAGTTATTTATGTTCGTCGGCATGTATAATATTTATATTAAAAAAAGAAAACAGAAGAAGAAAATTGTATGAAATCACGAACTCTTCGTAGACGCTGTATCCATCGCTGTGCGGAATCTCGTGAGTCTGGCATTTCTCCAAAATAATTGAATGGGTGCGCAAGGAATTCGCTTGCAAGCGGAGAGTGAAGCGGGCGTAAAAATACGTTCACATTCTATTATAATCTCCACAAGTATATTTGGACACGTATTCCTATGTGCATAGGAACGTTAACATCTTACGTATAATACACGATACACCGAAGCACATGTAGATCACGTTAAGTATCTGTTCGATCTATTCGACACGGTTGCGTGACTCCGGGTGGTTCATGGACCGTGATATAAAAAATGTCTTTATCTTGGCAAAACAAAAAAAACAAACCATTATGCTCGAGCACCCATTGAATCATTATACGTTAATCGAAATGTCTCACTCTAATAAAATTATAGTAATAGCGACGTGTACTTGGAAAATAACATTAAATTTTTTCGACTTTTTTTTTTGTCTAATAAAATAACGTTCACGTGAAATTTCATCTCTGTTATCGCACGATTACGGCCGAGGAATGCTGGAGAGAATTTATCTCTGTGAGATGTTCGCGAAGATCATTAAAATCGTATGTCACGAATATATTGGACGACCTCAATGGTTTTCTGGAACGGGGCCAAACATCATCCGATATCCGATATGTACGCATACGTATGCTTAACTAGCAAAACAATCCATTTTCCTGTATGGTTAGCCAATGAATGGATGGCATTGCAATGACGACGCTTGGTGTCCCGTTCGAGCATCGGGCACTTTCTTGCAGACATACCGAAGATGCGATCTTCAAGGTCTCAAGACCAGACACCTTCCTTCTGCGGAGCATCGAAATGAGCTTCTGGATGACGCAGTTTTCCCTTCCTCGCGTAATTTCTTATATATATATTTTTTTTTTGTTATTTCCTCTCGATTTGCTTTCTATATCCCATCGCCCTGTAGCTACTTGAAAGCCATGAGATCCCTGCACTTGGGTTTTCTATATTATTTTCAACCAATAAAATCGTCCGGGTGACATGGAAAAACAAAATTGTATTTGACTCAATTAACATAAAAGCTTTATATGTCAATTATGGTCAATCTAATTACAGGATTGGATTTTTTAATTTAGTTATAGATTTTGTTAATATATTCTGCCTAGAAGTTGTCGATGGATATATACGTATTAGATATGGATGTTAAGTCACTCACAAAACTTTTGCGTAATACTCTGAATCGTGGGGGACGATTCTCCCTCTGACGGGATGCAACGGCATTACGTGCATTCTGATGGCTTTGGAAATATGGAGAGCTACGAAGCATAATCGTTGGTTATTTCAAGAACTGCGCACTTGGCAGCGGAAATCTCTTCGCTCCCGTCGAGCTGATGTTTATTTTATTTCTATTATAACGCGTGTCGAGGGGATCGCAGCGCCATTGAATTCCTCGCTATATATGCTCGAACTCTTCGTAATAAACGTATAAAGAATCCTTAAGGGCTCTTGCGATTTCATATTAACTAAAAACGTCTTTTAAAACACTACTGTCGATTACTTCTTAAGGCAGCTCAGACGAAGCCTCTTGCCGTTTACATTGGCACGCGTCTTCCTCTCATCTTCTCGTTCAAATGATTCTCAGTAAAATCATCAAAAGATACTTGAAATTTTTTCGCTTTCGAAATAACACATTAAACTAAATTCCTGTTACGTGATAAATTTCCTAAAATCATTCGTAACGCGATATCAAAGAAAAAAAGATGTAATGCACTCACTAGATAAAGTGATTAATTTTATGAAATATAATGTAAAAAATTAAGGAAATTGTACAGATCCGTCCAAGTATATATTATAACAGTGCAATTTTCGAATGTAGGTCAGTCGCTGCGTTACAGAGGTGGAATAGGATCTTTACCTCCGCGTATTACTATTATCGTCCTCCGGGTGTTGCACTTCCTGGAACACGTGTGGTCCACGGGGTGCTGAGTTATGCGCGCGAGTAAAATTGTCAGGTCGTTGCCTCTTACCGCCATGAGCCGCCAGAGTGGCTCGGTGCGTTCGAGGGATTTCGCGTGTTCTTATTGTCCGCTAATTTATAATTTGCCCGTTCTATCTTTACCGGGCGGTGCCAGAAGGCATAGAATATACAGTGGCCGTTACAGCTTCTGAGGTAGAGACCGAAAGTCCACGAGAATGTATATGCACTTTCATCGCTCTCAGCTCGTTGACAATATCGCGACGACAATACGTGACGTAGAGTTAAATGCAGCTTGGTTAAGGCAGGCATCATATATATATGCTGCATAATCCAGTTACAAATTCTAGGAAAAAAGATGCTTGGAATTTTCCAATTACAAATAAAGACAAACGGAGAATTGCATTTTTCGGAAAAAGTGCATTTAGTATGATGTAATTTATTGTTGGATACGAGACTGGTGCATGGATGCATTGGCCAGATCTATCTCCTCCGCTTGCAGCGACTCAATTAGATTTAGTCGGATTCATTGTCAGAATTAGATTCATTCCATTGAATGAGCTGCCTTCTCCGTTTCTTATTATATAACTGTATATATTTAGTCGTGTTGCATTTCTCGTGGATGCAACTGCATTATGCACTGCCTTGGTATTTCGTCTAATAGATTCACCGTGAGTCAAATCAGATTCGCGTGCGAATAACTTTTCGTATTATATTTCTCTTCCTTGTGCCCAGTCGCTTATATATATTTCTCTTAGCGTTATTACTGCACTTAGGATTCTGTCCAAGTGCATTATAAATGACGATATCCATCTTCCTGCGTTTCTTCCTCCTTTCTATCTTCTCTTTTATTTCCATTAACTTTTTAACTCACGTCACTCCTAGGAGAACGATCGGCTTCATTTGCACGGCAGGGAACGCGCGCTTGCTCGAAATATCCCAGTGCAGCGAAAATAGGCGGCATAACGGAAGAAGCCCCATTGACTCTATGCAATTGCCTACCGAGCAGATGCAGTTCTCGTGAAAATTGCATAATCGTTGACATTATAGTAACATTAACAATGCAACACAGTTATACGAGAATTATACGACTTTTTTTTTTAATAAACTAGAGGCGTATTGCGCCTGTCTATTACTTCGATAACGATTAAAATATTCACACGCATTCAACAACAATATCGACCACCAATCGGCATCGCGAAAATTAATTACAGAATTTACAGATATTTTACATACATCACATGTTAAATCGAACATGAATCTTACACTAAAGTGATTTTTGGAAATCGTTAGAAATCCTTAGTTAGAGCGTATTTTTATGTGACATCCCCATTGCCACGGTACGCCGTAAAAAAGTAAACCGCAATCTGTCTAATTAACCGCATCCTCTGAACTCGCACGTCAAGCAGCAAATCACACGTATCGAATGACGATGGCAACGATTAATCGCGGAAAAGCTGTGACAGAATTTCGAAATATCTTCGATACGAAACAAAGGGATAGTCAAACTATAGCCTGTACCAATAAATTAATTTTAGTAATGGATTCATAGAAGACACGTCATCATACGTAGAAATCATTGTAGGTCACATTAGAGATTAACGTTACCTCTTATCAATGACGTAATCGGTATCATCTTCTATGCCGGATTAAAGCTACTCGATATCATTTGTCATGCTAAGCATTGTTACTTGTAGTTTCACATATATGTATATCTATACCGATAACTTCGTAGACAAGCCAAACAAAACAGTGCTCAATCATCATGCGTTTACTTCAAAATGTCTAAAGGTCTAAAGTAAAAATGGTTCGTGACGTCATTTCGTACATAGTTTGTAATTTATAAATAATCATTTTCGGTAGATTTATATCGAAGTATTTCTTTTATACGTGCAATGCAGTTTTTATACGTAATTATTTGACGCCAAAAAAAGAAAATGTTATTAACCACTGCATATTTTCACCGCCGTTACTGTTACGTGCATATTATACACCTTGCATGCGGCTTTGCAACGCGATACTCCGTTCGTGTCTCGTATCGCTTTCTTTCGGCTACGTCACATCTGTCTCTTTGACTTTTGAGGTTTGCTGCTATTCCTTACCGATGAACTTTCCAACGCTCTCGTATTCCGGAAACAACTGATAAGCCTTTGGCATTTTTAGGAGTCTTTCGAGTTATCGAAGAATTTTAATGCTTTCGACCCAGAATTCCAGAAGGAACGAAATGTAATTAACGCATGTCTAATTGATGTCTGGACGTAACTTATTTTCATTGTCCGAACGATAATTCTTCTATGCCGTATTCAACGAACCGTTCGAACTTCTAAAGTCCGATTTTACACTTCACCGTGAAACGTCTTGGAACTCGACGACTATCGATGACTCAATCGATCTAACGATAATGGTGAAGTTAAACGAGCGACTCCAAAGAAGCGCGTTACATTTGTCATGGAGTTTTTGTTTGTCGAATGAACGTGGGCTCATAAGTAGATGTACCGGGTGTTCCTTAATTTTTCATACGAGTCAGGTAAACGCTCCAAGACATACAGTATTGTCTGTATAAGAGTTTAAAAGATTTCATAGAGATAATAGAAAGAAAGGCACAGAACATTATTTTACACGAGTGTTCTTATCACTGAGCTTTTATTTCGTACGTTCGATTTGCTCTTCACGATAAGCTCCAACGTTGTACTGTTATATTGAAAAATATATATAGATATACACATCTGCATACAATCTGTCGACTATTAGCTGTTGATTTTTTTTTTTTTCGTAATCCGCTACTGCACTTCGGTAAGATTTGCTTGAGCGAATCGCTGAAACATGAGACGAAGCAATGCGTTTGTCATATCGTCAGCTCGATCGTTGCTTTCTAGCGCAAGTTACTACTGAAGTGCACGTGCAGCGTGCATTTATCCATATGACCATCCTCTGTCCCATGTATTCTCCATATGCATGTGAAAGGCAGCGCTTGTTTGCAGAGACGTCTAGCTAGCACTCGATGTAGCAGCGACACGAATCTTCACAAGACTTAAATACATTGTCTTGTTAGGTTTTCGTGAGATACGTAAGGAAATATTTTTTTTTGTTTTCATTTTTCCTTCTCGACGGAAGGTCAAGGGAAATTGGTATTATGCAAAATATATTGAAACGGCTACGTAAGGTTCGTACGCTGTAGAGGAAATTGTCTACGTAGCGAATAATCGCAACGTCACCGCGCGCGTGTTATGAAACATGCAGTATATGTAAACAGCAAGGCAGAAAACAGTGCAGAGTATAGGAGAATGAGAAGATTTTTTTGTTTTTATTTTTATTCGTTAAAATCGAAGCCAACTTGTCACTGGAGTTTGTGTAAAGTGTATAGATATATGTGGAAATTGCAGCGATAGAGCGGATCGATGATTTTGAAAGTTTTTTTTATTGTACAACAAATTTTTCTGGTTTTTAGCTGTAAACTTGACAAAATATTCTCGGCGTGGACTTAATAATGGAATTTTATCGTTATGAAGATTTTTGATCGTTAGAGAAGTGTTACCGTGACGAAGCCAGACTGCCTTCACATGTGTTATACATACGTGGCTAAACCTCTCACTAAGAAGACGTTTCTTTGGCTTCGTCACTTGCAAACGTGTCTGGTCGTCTCGTACATTACTTCCTAACGATAATTGTTCTTGTTTATTTATCTCTTGCAAGACATTCCGAGTCGTGCCTCTCAAACTTTTGATCGTTAAATTTGTACAATTTTACTAAATATTTTATTCGATACAATAAAAAAAATATATTTTATTCCTATTGGAGTGCAGTGTACTTTGTTTATTTAAAAAAAAAAACTAGGAATATCCGTTTTAATCGTCCTAGAGGAATATTCGTGGATTATGACTGTACGTTTCGGAATAATAAATTTCTCTCCGGCCAGTCGCGCTCTGTCTGTAAGAATTCTCGAAGTTCGCGAAAGGATGTTGTACTCGGGCGCATCCAGCTGGAACGTACTTCCGGCCATTCGCAGGTGAAGCGCCCCGACCTTTTTAAAATTCCGGCACCCATCGCTACAGTAGTACTTTCGAGGTATACTATAAGAAGACTAGACTCTATTTTGCAGAGCTATTCAGAGGTATCGCGAAATGTTAGTTTTATTATCAAAAGTAAAAAAAAAAAAATGTAAAAATAACCAAAAATACACTCTTGTACACTTGTACCGCTCTTGACATAAAAGGATAACAATTTTACCATTTTCCAATAATTATTTACATCAAATAATAAATCATTGCAAGATTTTACCAATCAACCCTTGTTTTTTAAAATAAAAATTAGTAAATAAATTAAAAAAATTCTCTCCTGGATTCACTTGCAAAGTAAAAGAAAATACGTCCAATAAACAATTTCTTAATTTGATTAGGTTCGTTCAATCGAACAGTCAATTTTATCGTAGCCGGGACCTTGAAACATGGAACACTCTCATATAAACCTCACCGGAATGAAGGAGAGTCAAATAGCTCGAATGAAGAGTAAAAGACAACTGAAAAGGGATGAAGTAACTTCTCGGCCGCAGCTGGCGTAGAATTTCAACGGCATTCCTTACCGACATCGCTTACGCATTTACGTTTTAACTCGACACTCTCGACGGATTCGCGCATGCGCAGTGTAAGCTTAAAGCTTTAAATTGACCATAAGAAAAAGATTCGTAAATTTACCTAACCTATAAACAGGACTAACATATGACAGTAGTCAATAATTTTTCTACGGATATTCATTGTGTCTTGCTCTTACGCGATAACAATGTCATTTTCTTTTACACTTTATTAGCGTCATTATCGAACATGAAACGCAATTTTTTTCCCTTGACAATAACGAAATTTTAATTAGGCAAATTTTCATACTACATATCATTACCGTTTATATTTCAGAGATGCAATATATGTCTGCACAAAGTAATAAGAATTTCTCAATAATTTTATATATACCTATTAATGTATTTATAGTTACATTTAATTATCACGTTTCTCGGTTTTATCGTTCGCATACTTTCAAGCTTACGTTCTACAATGTACAGAGGAATGCATTACGTATGAATAAGCATGCGTGTTCACGCGCATCGTGCGCTCTCATGAAAACGTGTACTTTCCTCATAGTACCCATAGGAGGGCAATAATTTGTATCGCACGAGTTGCTGCTTTACTCTCACGAACGCGATACACCTAACTTCAAACATGAAAATCTCGCGAGGATAGGCGAGATTGTAAATGCAGAAAAATGAAATTCCCGTCGATGATTTATTAGACTGTGAATATTCCGTGCAAAAAGAAAAAAAAAATGATCGTACACGATATACCGTACAATTTTAATGGACGACAATGGAAATGCATAATTTCCCACTTGCATACAAATTCTGTATCTCTTTAATAAACAGTGCCCAATGATTAGTTAAAAAAAAAAATGACACGACTCAAGTATCATAAACAAAGTATTTCCTATACTGCGCCTGTATGTTCACCAAAGAACTGTTACACGCGACTAATGAGAATGCAAGAGTTTGCAACTTTCTGTCGAGTAGCAAGCTAAGCGGCGCGAATACAAGATCGTCCTGTGTACAGCTCGCCGAGAAAGCAAGACTTAACGTAATTTCATTATAAATAGCCAGTAGCAGCAGCAGTGTCTTGTATATCGCAGCAACAGAAGCAGCAGCAGCAGCAGCAGCAGCAGGAGGAGGGTGGTTTTGTTGCTATTTCTCGTAGGAAGAAACAGCAAGAGGTACAGATACTACGTGCACTTGGTCCCTCATAGTATCGGCACCGTCGTTACCCTCAAGCCTTTTTCCTCTTCTGCATCCCTCCTCCTCTCCTCGTTCTACTCTTCGAAGTTCCCCTTCGTCCTCTTCCACCGAGCGGCTCGGCATTCTTCGGTTTTTTAATTTAATCCCCCCGTGAACGCTATCTCACTCATTTCACTCTCTCTCACTCTCTCTTGCTCTCTCCGAGGCCGCTCTTCGGGTTCACGACCGAGACTATAGAGGCACTCCTTGCAGTCGGTTCAACCCCTATTTTTAGAATGACACACTACCGCGATTCAGCGATGCGCAAGCAGAGCCGTACAGTCGTATGAAAAAGTTAACCTCCTTCGGGCGCTCGTTCCTTCGTACCTTCTTTGGCCACTTGCTTGGATCGACGCTACCAGCGCCACTCTTCGCGACGAATAAACTTTTCATATTTTTCATTCGACACGCCACGTCCTTAAAGCTCTTGGGAAAACTCAAAGTAGACATTCTTATAAATTAATATGGAACAATGATTTTCTTTGGAATTCAATTGCCTTTTCCCCGATAACTCAATTTTAGTTAAACAACCGATCCATAATCAATCAAGTATATCTTTTCGTTAATTAATCATTATAAATATGTGTAACATTCGGTACGTATTAATTGCTTATCAAATGACAAAAATTAAATCCACATTACGTATTGCGTAATAAAAACTATCCATTGCCATAAGTTTCACGTGGTATCTGCGCTTGCACTAGAAATTTATCGGTGACTAAGTGCGCGATGTCGTTACGGTACACGTCCCTCTTTGTATTAGCCTTTATGTGTCGTACAAGATTGGTTACGTTCGCAGTGGCTGATACAATGGAATCAATCGGTAGCCACTGGCACAGTTGATTTCAGATACGTTTACTACCTTATATGTTCTTATTACATGTACTGTGTATGACTTTCGCGAAAATTAGTTTTACAACAGCCCCACTGAATTGTTGCTTAGGTTAAGTCGTTGTAAAAGCCACTCCACGTTAACGCTGCTCTCAAAGCAGCTGGAATATCCTGCAGTTGCAATTGAATCTCGTATAACGATTACTCGTGTCGACGATGCAATGACATTTTATGACGTTCCCAAGGCGAACGGTGCATTATCAGGTTGGCGCTACTGCTTTTTACGCTGATTATTATTACGGGAAATACATAAGATCGACGATCCGGCTGCTCTATATTCCCCATAACGATGCACTTTCTTGCGAACAGATGCACCGGGTGGAGATAACGAGTAGGTGCAGTGATGCAATTACGAGAACGGAAATCAAAATTCTTTACAATGAAAACTTTAAGAATTGTTGGGGAATCTTAGGTGATTTTATTTTTTGCAAAAAATTAACACAAATATCGACGTCAATCGATGTGCGTAAAAATTTATATATTTAATGTTCGCAATGATTTTATTAATTGTCTCGTTACTTATCAGAATATTGTATGGTAATGACTTGATTGGCTTTTATTATATTTCTAGCGGCATTTCTTCAAAGGAATATCGGCACTCGTGTATTATATATTTGTGGATAGTGAATATATATATTTTTTTTTACTTAACAGTTATTGCACGATGACTTTTCTTAATGGTTAACTATATATACATATATGATTATTAACGCGGGATAACGAGGCTGAACGTAGAGAAAACCGCAGACCTATAGGAGCGCAAGGGTTACTAGCTCGACACTATCTATATATATATATATAGTAGTATACATCGTATAATAAGTAGGAAGAAAGAGGCCCGATAACTTATCCACTTGACGTACAGCGCAGCCATTGTTCGCCGCTTAATAACGATCCACGTTTCACATGGCGAACGATTAGTTCTTCCAACTATACCAAAGCATCGAGTATTTCAATATGGGTTCCATTTAAACAAATTTTGTTTCCCTCCTGAAGATCACGAATAGACGCATACAATTTTTGTCTAATTCCAAGGACACAAACGACGCGACAATTTGTCAACGGTAGAAATGATCTTGTCCGTTCGGTAAATAATACAATGTTAGAAAATATTTGAAACTCGTCATGGAAGAATGCAAGAATTACATGACGGCTTGCTATTAATAGTCAATAACGAGGATGCAAAGTGATTGTCGCACTGACTTTTTTCAAAGAGGAATTTTTCGTTTTTTTTTTTCACTTTTTATTTTCCAAATCGTCACTGTCATCGCTCGTCGTTCATAGATCATTCACGCTGGTTACTAGAGACGGGAACACGTGGTGCTAGTGCTATCTCTCTTCGGAATAGGAGACAGCCGTTCACCCACATATCATCATACGAGTCTCGCGTTAGCTATTTCGGGAGATACCACTTTTTGTCGACCACCAGACATGCACCCAAGAGCTACCGTCCTGTCCCGGTTAAAACTCGATCCGACATCCTGTTGGATCTCTCGTGTATCATCTCGATGAAATTCTATATAGGCACCGGAGTGCCAGCTTCCAAGGAGAACCTGCCCCATTGCCACTTAACACTAGCTGCAGGTACTGACTCTGTGCTACCTCTTTACCGTATGTGCGTCCATCTCTATTTCGTTTACGTTTACGATCCATTTTTTGGATGAAAGGTACGATTTATATGGATTTTCTAATTTTTGTTTTCCTTTGTTTCTTGTGCTTTCAGGAAACTGGTGAAATCAAGGAGTAATCTCCATCATCAGGTATGTTTTGATTTTGGATGCATTATTTACCTGTGCATATATATATATTTATATATTGACTATTGTACTTTGTTCACTATAGCAGCTATCTTTATTCGATGATAACGATTATTTTTCTATTTCATAAGACACACGTTCCTTCATTACTCGTGGTATCTTCGTAAGGATAATTTCTCTGTACGTTTACGCGAGAAGTCGCAGATTCTTTGAAAAACTTTTATATTCACGCTGAAACATTTTTTTTTTTTTTTTTCGATAAAATAGCTCGGTTGAAAAATTGAATACAATCTCAGAATACATTGAATCCGTCCAGTTGACGAAATTGAGCGAAAAGTGACTCACGAATGCACTTGGTATATTTAACCGTTCGACCTTGCGCTTCATATGGGAAACTAGGAGTACGTGTAAGTGTATGACTAACTGCAAGATAAACGTGAATTGAATCATATTGTATTAACGAATTCTTGACCATTGTCATAATCGTACGTGACGAGGAGTCTGATGTATTGAGCGCAGTGTTAAAGTGCTCTTAAAAATGTTGTATATGAAATGAACAAATAATACAGAGAATTGTCCAATTTTATCACGTTTAATTTTAATCACAAGGAGTTACGACAATTTGCGTCTACGTATACCATACACTTTTATTATCTCCAATTCATGCAGCTTTACTTTTCGATATTGTCTGCTGTTGCTAACGCCAACCGAGGACGCGTATATTTATCCAATGCTGAACTAACAGAGCTGAATATATATATATATATATTGTAAGTACTCTCGGTTACGGTGAAGGTACTCACAGGTGTAACCCGTGGGCAGATCTACTCAGTAAGTACTTGGCGGAGGCTGGAGGAACTTTGCAATCGTAAATGCAGCCATGCCGAGCGGACGTCCGTTATTAAAACGAGACGAGACAAAGAAGACGAGTACCGTTCGAGCAATAAGTTTTGCACGAAAATCTTGAAACCTCACGGGACCGGACCACCTTGACCAGTCGAGGTCAAAGAGGATGAAGTTCCAGCACGGATATACCTGTAGAGTCGAAGCACGCAAGTGCAACACGTATAATGCCCGTAGCGTGCAGTCATGGATATGATTGGTGTATTGTAATGGAAAGCAGGTGAATTCACACCTTCTAAGAATTGAGTAACTTTCACAAGAATTATTATTATTATTTTTTCGTAATTGTTATTATAGTTATATTTCCTTACGGATTTATTTATGCGGTTGATTTAATCGTTATATACATATATATATATATAAATAAATAAATAGGGAGTATGTATATACTTGATCGGCACCGTGAACTGGCAAATGCCTGATTGTTATCTGTCCAACACGTTTTTGTATATGCTCAGCTATGAGTTGCGGGTATTTGCTGCGTACTTGTTTGTTGTGGGGCCGGGGGACAAAAATTGGTACGAGACAAAGCGCCCGCGGGACAAAGATTCTGGGCACCGATTGAATTCTAGTATATGCCCCCGTGGTACCAGTCTGTATTGTGAATTAATCTTGGACAAAACGCGTTGTGGTTTATTGGAAGAAATTCTATGAATTTAATTCTCGCGCTCTTTTTATCTCTTTATCTGTCTCTCTCAAACGTACATCGGCTTTACCTATGGTTTATCTCGGGATCCCCCGCACGTTATTTTGCGTAGTGATGAAAATTTGTGTGATTATTAAAATTTCATTAAGATATAATAAAATATAGTATCTATGTACATACGTCTCCAGTACCTGTACAGCCAACAGTCAAAGTATTGTCTCCGTACGACAAACGTACGCGTATTGACCTTTGGTATAACAAATAATAATAACAGCAACGAATTATAACGCTATGACGTCACTCGAGGTAAACGAACGCATCGAGGGTCTTATAGTCGTACAAATTGAACACTCTGCTCCACATTGCCATCTGATTCATTATAAAGGGCAAAAAAAGTTATGGTGAGCCTGATTATTATATGGGAACCATGCCGTTGAGAATGATTAGCTGCCACATGCGCGACCGTCCATTTGAAGCGCGTTCAATAAGCTTCACTGGATTGGCCAATCTTCAGTCGCCATCGTATACTTATACCTGAGCAGATACTGCCGACCGGCCTGTCTCGATCTGCTGATCGATCATTGTGCGCAGTGCCTTGAGTGGCTCTAGAAATCTGTGTGTAACGATATTAAAAATGATCACAGCATGACTGACTATCGTTGTATTTAAAATGTCAAGAATATCGCGAAATTCATTTAACATAAGCAAATTACCACGGAAAATATTATGGGCTTCTTTAACGTCTACATAAATCCACGTGACAAACACTTTGAAGAAAGTTTAGCTAATGTATCATTGATTGGGTATTTAACGACCTTTTTAAATTTCGCGGTATTAAACGTCGTATTTGGCGCGTACCGTTATGACGAGTTTGCAATAGGGCTTCGCACGGATGGGCAGCCGAAAAAAAGGCAAGTACTATGCTACTTTAGACTAAGAAAAAGTACCGAGTGTATAGCGAGAAACAATGTGGTTTGATTTTGCTGTATATATATACAGCAATGATATATAGCGCATGATATATACATATATCGTGCGCTTCTGTAGTCAATGACCTCGGAGAGTTTTTGAACTTGTATTATCTGATTGAATATTCCATTAATCGATAATACCGGGAACATATCGATACAATATTGGTGCATCGTTATAAGCGTGAATCATTGATCCTTAATCTAACATATTGTAGAACGAGCTGCCGTGATTCTTGATAAATTCGCTCATCTTACTCCAAACTCCTCCTGGCGGATCTTGCACGAACTATCGATTCATACGATAAATCGTGTATACCGGGATGAAATTTCATTTGGTGCAGTTAATTAAAAATTCTGTGGATAATGGGATTCGATGATAATCATCTAGAGGTATTTAGAAAAGTCATTATGTTCTTTTATCTGTGTATATGTATGTTGTATATGTGGGTATATATATGTATAGAGTCATACTGTATTAATACCAGATCGTTTCGTGTAAACGGGTCGTATCTTTCGCTCATGTTGGCAAGAAGATACACAAACCATAAGACAGGAACGAAGTAAACCTTGCTGTAGTGTAAATCGTCATTCGTCCTACTTTCCATAGAGATCCATCGATCGGACGATCGGTGGCGTATTATAAATCCTGAGCGTCGCAACGCCTCTCTAGTGGACGCCTGACGACGCCTTTCTTTTCCTCCTCACTTATTAAATGACTCATTCGCTCGCGGGGGCCATTTACTTAAGAACGGTCATTGACTAAGAAGCGAATGGAGAGAGGTTCGACTAGAATGATCATTTTTGATATTTAAATAGATGCATATATTATGTATATAGTCGAACGCAAAAATTTTGGATGAGGGAAAGTTTGTAAAAGGTCAAAATAGAGATGAATATATTGCAAATAATATATTTTGATTTTGTATCGTTATTCTGTGAAATTTATAAATTTAGCGCGTTGCAAAATTTTACGTGGATTTTATCCTGTTGAGTTTCTTATTAATTTTGTTTTCTGATTTCTAATTAATTTTACTCGCATTCTCATGCAATGCAATGTTCTGTTTGAGAAGAATGTATAACGCATATATGTATAAATATATATATGTGTTTGGGTTTGTGTATATATATGAACCACTCAGAACCAATCAAGCACAATTTACCAATTGGTTTGGCAGACGCCGAGCGCGAGAACGTCACTCTCTATTTACTTATTTATTCCCACTAAATGATTCGAGCACTCACTCCGTACAGACTATAGTCCAAGAAGAATCAGGCGAAATCATTAAACGACGGCAAATTCCTTTTCGCAGAAGTTGAACGTCGACAAGTATTACAATGGAGAATAATTTCTTTGTTAATTTTACCGTACGGGATATAAATGATTTTTTAAGTGATTTTCACGATGTTTTAATGAATCCTTAATATAGTCATAGTCCTTTCTTTTTTGTTGTTGATTAATATAGCTATTTCTACAATAAATTTTATTTAAACATGTATATGCGTATGCGTGTGTGTGTCTGTGTGTCTGTGTGTCTGTGTGTACATATCCGATGAGGGATAATACCTCTAGATGAAAATTTTCTTGGAAACTGGTTTGGAGTTATTTCTCGATGCGCTGAATTATCGTGAAGCGAGCTGTTTCTACGATGAGAAAATCACACGAAACTGTTTTGAAGGAGTAACGTGGGAAAATTGAGCGAGGACCATGACTCTATAATTCGCTCAATCAAATTCAACATGTGAACGTATAGATTATTGATAGCAGGCCATAGACATTGGTGCAAATATTTATTAATTATACAATTTTATATTTCCGGATCTTCCATGGAGACAAGTTTCTGCAAGGGGAATCATTCAGGCTGACCTATGACCTCCTTTCGAAAATAAATTTCCAGACAGTTACGCACTCGCGGGACAGGTTTCTTTTTTATATACAGCCACATCTTTAAGGATTATCCTCATTAATTGATTTGCTTACGTTTTAATCTCGAGATTAGTTGACACTCATATTATCAAATGACAGTCGTATCCATCATACGCCACCAACCTATAATTTTCGACTGTGCAAAAACATTTAATCGTCGCAGTCTCGCAGTTACAGCCGAAGTGTGTCAGTATTGCAAAAAAAGGGTGAAATTTCGCGTTTATAAGATCAATTAAAAAAAAAAGAAATTACAAATAAAGAATATATCTGTGCCAGAAACCTGAATTTTGTCCAAAAATGGAACATCCAACTAAAAGTAAATCAAGAATACTTGTTAAAATCTCTTATACTGTGTTTTTTTAACTAAATAAAAAAAAGAAACGTTTTTACGAAATACTTTGTCTCACTAAGCAACTAAAATTGCATCTTGCAAATTCTCATAATTCGCCATCTCGAGGTAGCTGAACCCTCGAGAGTTATCTCAACGTGACAAAACACCCCCCTCCTTTGCCCCCTCACTCCACCACCTCGTCAGAACAATTTTGCTTCGCTACTAACAAGAATGTCTCTCCAGCATCCACGAGACAACAGAAACCTTCTCCTACACTTGTGAAACCGCGTCTCCGCGACCCTTGAAGTGTAGCTAGTGCACGTATGTATCCACACTTTCATCAGTCAAGTAAGTACGTACTGAAGGGATCCACTTCTTCACACGAGTATATTGTCCTCATCTTTGAGAGCGTGGCCATACGTCCCCAGACCTCCACGTATTTACGTTAGGTAAGTGGTAGACACTTCGTAAATAGGTACTGGCGTTTACGTGTACCTGGTGTGGCCATTGCTCGTAAACCAATGTGTTCCAAGTGGAGGAGCGTGTTGGAATGTGCGTAAACGTGTTGCAGGATAAGCCGTCTTGGCACTTGCTCTTAGCCAAAGTCTCTAGCTTGCATCATGAAAGATCATTGATCGAGTTCAGTTCCTTAAATAACTTTTTCCGTAGTAGGAACGTCGCTTTGAAAAATATTGATGATTTAGTTAAATTTTTGAATTTTTATCGATACAGCTTTTGCGTGTTTTTAGGAATCGATTGTACTCTTGTTCGTAATTTTTCTGATTGAACCACAGGTAATGGTTTTATATGGTTTTCATTTTAAGTTGGGTTTGACATCATGAAGATTTCCAGAGCACGGCTATATACACTTTTCTGCGGCCATTTAGATGCTTGTATGTCGGTGAATGACCGCGGGAGAATTTGTATTCACGATATTCCGTAGAAACGTGACACTTAATTCTTTTCTATTGTGAAAAAAGATTTTAGTAATCGTTTCTATGTAATGACGCGTGCTTAATTGAATTGGGAGATTTTAAAAGGAGAATTTGAAATTCGTGATATTCCTCTTGTCCACCGGTACTTGACTGTTTCTATGGATACTTTTGTCATTTATATTTTTCACCGAGTACTTTCTTAAACGCTGGTGTCTGCTTTGCAAAGTACAGTGTTGGAATACAGATCAGATATTTATGTACAGTACGATGCAGAAATAACGCTACCGTTTTACTGTTTAGAATCATAAGTTTAAGACGTTACCGTCAATTTTGAACATCGCTGTACGTTTATCATTCAATTGAAAATCCCACGTGCGAATTACGCATAATTTTTACATCCACCGACCTCTAATTTCACAGTGGCTTTCGTATTAACGGAGAATACTGCAAAGAATAGTCTTTTTGGCAAGAAAAAAAATAACGTGATTCTTAATAAGAAAAATAGCGAGGTCACTTAACTTGTTATATAAAAAATCGTATACCCAATAATGGGTATTACTAAAAATAAAT
>JARPRG010000277.1:1268021-1280082 GCA_031001745.1 Hartigia nigra
TTCCATACGCATATTCCATACGTACAAACATGTCTATAAAAAAAAAAACTCGTACAAAAACAATGACTCTGCATATAATACGCTAATTTTTTACGTCGTATAATTGTTCAGTCTCTATAAACAGTCAAACGGTCAATTGGATCATTCAAATAATTCTAGGCCTAACACGCAATCCCATCTTGAACGCATTAATTGCATCTAAGAGCCAACTTTTGTTCCCCGAAGTTAGGTCACCAGCCTCTAATACAGAGTCTACCAGCTCGAGTCGAAGTTCAGTATGGATAAAGTAGCCACCACGTGGTAGCGTGCGCATACATGTGGCCATGTAGCAGTGCCGCAAGACAATGGGTGCATTATATGCTTCCTTAAGAGCGTCAGCGAGCACCCGTGTGGCCTGACTCTCCTTACCCTTTACATTCTCAATTTGCATAACCATAAGCCACTATAGCTCCTTTCTCTCTCGTTACTGTCGGCCGCGAGAGAATGGGCGATCCGGAAGTTGTCGTTTTAACATGCATAGATCGTGGCGTGAATAGAGAAGTGACTTTCACGTGGACATAGTAGCTGCTCTTTAATTATACACATTTTTTTGAATGGCTTTGGCTGAAAGATCTCTTTCAATTAACGAATCTATCGTTACTGCAACGCTGGGAATCGGGCGGTCGTGCACGTAGCCATATACTCAGATCCCAGACTGTGCATAGGACAAAGAATTTTTTGGTAAAATGCCAATAGGGCTTTATACGTCTTATGCGTGTACAGTTCGTGGTCATTGTGATTTAGCTACGCAATGGAATTTGCAGACGAGCAATTTCGCGCGAAATGTTAATCCTTTCTCTCCGCCGGATGTTATAGTCGCAGCTGGCACGTTCGTCAACGCCTTTTATGTGGGTGTTAATTTAAACTCTAATAAGATAGGGTAGCCTCGGTTAATGTTAAATCCTGCGTTTTACATACACCATATATACACACACACACATATACACTGTATCTAAATGAAACCGGATAAGTTTCTAAGCTGCGTATCTGGTTTTGCGATGTAAAGAGCATCAAGCGCCGCATCTTCTACTATACTGTTGTGTTTCAATTCCCGTATATACTTCTGCCCTCTATTTTATTCAACATAAACAGAAGATTTCTATGTTTCGACTCGTCTCGTTTCACCGGTCTCTCTATTCTGCTTTTATTATACCTCGAATTTGCTCTGGAAACTTCTAACGGGAATCCGTGCTTTTTTGCTGAAACCTAGTAGGATGTTGTGAAGTCCATTAAAAATTCTTGTTTAATATAGAGTCGTCCTACCTAACCCACGTTCGCTATAACTTCTGGTACTAACGATAGATCCTATTGGCATGTAGCTATGTAACACTAGATGTCTCATACCAGTCACACATCTCTTGCCGGTATGAACACTTTACATTCATATATTCAATGTACCTTACATACCAATGTAATAGACTAGGTCAACAAACGGTGAGAAACGTACCAAAGTCAAGGTCGCGCATTCTTACTGTCATACATGTATGTACGTCTAGGATACTACGTACGCGTATATTAATATCCTGCAATTGGCAGTAGACATGTTTTTGTTCGACGATCATTGCTCTTGCATAGTTTCTAGTACAATATAGGTCTGAGTCATTGATACTATCTGAGGTAATAATAACCAAGGAAACATTTCTTTATTATTTGACAGGATAGTACCAGTGTCACATGGGAACGAGAAGTGGAAAGTCTCCTTCGGATCGATAACCTTCGGATGACGTAGTTACTTTGCCATCTGAAATAAGCTTTTGGGATTTGACTCTCTTGGGGCTGAGAGAGACAGAAATAGGGAGCGAGGGGGAGAGCGAAAAAAAATGTAGCCATGAATATATATCTTCTTACTCAGAAATCCATAATTATTCTATTTGAGGATCGACTGCCGAGTGCCAAGAGCCACTCTGTACCCCATAAAGTAACCTCCGCCCTCGACACTGTTTATATTAGGATATTATGTTGGGTTGTAAAAATGTCATTATGTTTTTGGTCTTGTGTTACTCTCGAGCTGGAGCGTCATGCCGTATATAGGTCTGCTAGAAACATATGCGCCAATGGGTAAACGTCTGGCTCTGGGTGAACGTCTTGGGTATTCATAAAACGTGACATATGCTATAGTTCGTTCAACTAGAAGGTTTTACTACATAAATTATGTATGATGGTGGAGTATGATTTCTTATTATTTTTTTGTCGAAGAAACTATTAGTATCGAATGCATAAAATACTTTTGGAAATAGAACTTATAGTCTGGATGAGAACGAAATTATTTTTACTTTTTTTTTTTATTGTATGAGGTTCAGAATACTTCTTTCTTGCTGTATGTTGTCTAGGGATAATTTTAGAAAGATTGTATTAGTATGTTTTGGGATTGGTTTTTTAAAGGTCCTACCCTTCTGTTTCAGATTGTAATAAGTTAAACCCCGTCCACGAGGACCCTCACCTGATAATGGCGGAGGTAGCGACGAAGAAGTCCATGAATGTTGTAAGTAGCAAGAAGAACGAAGTGTGCAGTGTTCAGTCTAACAACGGTTTGATAGACCTAGATAACATAACTACCAGTAACAGCCAACTAAACTCCCTGTGTGACGACGAAGACGAGGACGACCTCATACTTACCAACAATACCAAGAACGAGCTCAACGTTGGGGACAAGAGTCTTCAGGAGCTGATCGAGAGTGAACTGGCGCTTAGGATTTGTTCGAGTAACGAGGAGGATACGGTAAACACAATGGATAACGACGAGAGCAATAAAAACGAACCGGAAGTGAAGAAAATTGTTCTGGAACCACGTCCAGATCCACTTGATATTAATTCGGAATTTATAATTGCTGAAATGGATCATTATAATCTTATCGAGGATCCTCATGCTTATCAAAATGGTCACGTTACACCTGATTCGAAAGATTCCAATGCGTCAGAAGTATTTCAAGATATTATTGAGTCCGAACCAGTTGGCCATCTTGATGAAGAGGAAACGTTTGACAATCAGTTGGGAATTACGGAGACAATTGCCATTCAGCAAACAACGTCAAATGGGGATCAAGCTGATCGGCGGATCGAAAAGGATCTGCTTGATCTTGATGAAGGCCTGGACTTGACAAAACCTGGTGATCACGAAGACGTTAAATCGGAGGATGATGATCTTGCTAGAATATCTAGTGATCAGTCCTGCGCCATGGATAATGTCATCGACGAGCACTTCCAGGTTGAGAAGCATGACTATACTACAAATCAAAAGTATCTAATGGAAGAGGATGTAGATCAGGATACGGATCTTCAGAATAAGATGGAGCTCGTTCAGCTAGAGAATTCTGATAATGTTGGTGAAAACAATGTTGATCTCCAAGGTTCCTGGAATAATCAGGAGTCATCCAAAGATAATCAGGTCGGTCAATTTTCTGATAATTTTGAAGAGACTTTGGAACAGCTAGCAGAGGATGATAATCCCAGTGCCATAAATCATAAGGAACTGGTCTACTTGTGCGCAGATGTTCAGTCTCTTCGAGATGATGTAAAACCGGCTGTATTTGATAATTCTGGGAATTCAGAACAGCTGTCTATCGAGGAAGATCAATCTCATACATGTTCACTTCCGGAAGACGAAACCTCTACCATTTCAGAAGCAAAAGATTCATCCTTCATCCATAAAGATACATCAGAGCCGATATCAGAAGAAAACCAAGAAAATCAAGAGATACTCTCGAGTGAAAATTCTGGACCGTTTCTATTGGAACACTCAAAAAGTCCACCGATCAGTGAAGAAATCGAATTCGAAAGGAATTCAAAAGACCAAGAACAGAACAAGATCAATACTCAATACGATCCTGACATCAAGTGTGATTTTCGAAAATTCGAATCCGAGTCAAAGATAGAACTCCAAGAGATGAAAGAAGTTCAAGAAGCCAGACATCAAGAATCAACGGAATATCAAAAAGTTATTTTAACAGAAACAAACCTAATTGATACAAAGATCACAGAATCCATAATCGAGTCCAAAACAGATTCAACGACGATCTTAGAAAATTCCTTGATCGAGATCATTGGCACCACCGAGAAAAATAATTCAAACGTACGAGTCTTCACAGAGAGTAAATACGCCGATGCGTGCGCTTTTGAATCATCCAAAGACTCCAATGATTTTGAATCTTGGACGACCGTCGAAGACGCTACAAACATCGATACATTCACGCCAGAATCTCTCCTGCATGATGTCGACGTCAAGGAATCGCAAATCATCAAAGAGGACTCGAAACACGTGACGACAGAAAGTCATGACGATGATCGACTCGCTGCTGAGGATAACCTAGAAAGTGTACAAGATCGATTAAGCACCCTTGGCATTTCTGAAACCCTAGCACCACTTGCCACCCCGGATGACGAGACGAGCGACATATCTAACATGTGTGATGTAAGTGTTGTTTTAGCGACTAATATCCTTTTTTTTACAAATCCCAGTAAATTTTCATTGTCTTTATGAAATCATAAGCTGTATGTTTTTTTTTCTTAAAATTTATTATTTTTCAACAGCTTTTCACAATCCTTTTTTAAGTTCAGTTTGATATTATTTTTTTGCTGCTTTTCCATGTCGTAAATGCTTATCAAATAACTTTAACATACGAACTGCTGAAGGCCAAGTTCGCATTGATGTGACATTAAAATTTCTACGTATAAATGTCAAGAATTTTCGTTTTTCATTTTACTCAGGTAAGTTTATATAAAAAAAGTTAATTATTACATTTTTTCCTTAATTCTCATTTCAACTATTATGCTTTCTATGTGCATAATATGCATAACAAACTTTAAACGGTAGATGACTCCTTGCGCCAAGTTGAGAAACCGGTTTACCACAGAACTCTGGCCTTTCCCCGACATAGATACTAGCGCGAATTGCTTTCTAGCATTATTTCGTTTTTTTCTTCAGTATTTTGAGAAAGAAGTTATTAGTCAAAATAATAACTTCCACATTACACAAGTATTAAGCAGAGATTGAATATGCATATTTATAATACGTATTGCGATTATTATTATCTCTATCCCAGCGAAACATCAATGATTTAGTGACTTCATAAAACGTAAAAATTATTAACTCCAACCAAGTATCGATATATCCGCAGTTACATATTCACCGTATTAGCGTGCATCGTAAAGTGCAGTCGTAACTTTCTCTCCGTGTGCGTGCATGCGTGCGTAAGTTAACTCACTTCGATTTAGTTTGCCTTTGGTTACCGTGTAGTGCGTTACGCTCGATTCCGTATATTCGAAAAAAAAATTTCTTGCGGTTCTCTACCGTGCGTGCATTTTGACCTATCGGATATACTAAACCCTGTAAGTCGATAATTATGTCCACGTAGCTGTTACATTTCAAATCACTTTTTACGTCACTGAATAATTATGCAATACCGTGAATAATGCATATTTTTCGTATTTCAAGAGATACTTTATCGTATTTTGATCGATACACCGTTAAGGAGTGAAAATCGATTTGGTAAAAGTTTCCTATACTTTGGAATCTAATTGGAATTCTCATCGAATTTATACGTCTTCGTAGAATACTCCAAGAAAAAAAAGATGATCAGGTCATCGATACCGCCGAATCTGCAGTGTTAACCAATTTAAACGTAACAATTAGATTTAACAGGTGTCATGGCGAATTATCCAAGTACACGTTACGTACGAGTCAATATTTAAATGTTGCTTAGCAGGGAAAGATCGTGCGTAATTCTTAAAAATTCTTGAGTTTGCTATACATGTCGCGAGTGCAAGAAAGACGGACTTATGGGCCCTAACGTGAGTAGGAGAAAGACAGACCTATGCTGATCAGTTTTTAAATTCATTTTTTTAGTGAATAAAATATTAGTCAATTTTATCTGTCTCGAACTTGTCAAGTAATGACAACAATGGCAATTGTATGACAGCTGTCAAATCTCACTGTTATATTTTGGTTGAACGATATTAAGTAAAGTTAAAAAACTTAGACGCAGTGACAAATGTCAATGCTGAAGAAAAATGTCATTCGTCATCCAGTTGCAATGAATGCTCACACGGTATATTAAACTTTAAGCATATTCTATGTGGGTGTAAAAACTGTTGGACAGACAGTCTAAAAATTGTGGTGAACCTTTGTAGCTCATTTAATGCGATCCAGACACCGTTACATAGCGATTCAACTGGAATTGGTTGTCGATCACAGAATAAGAAGCGAGCGATTAAAGCGTTAAAGTAATCGAGAAAAAAGAAGGCGAGTATATCAAGTCTTAAAATGACGACAAAGTATCAATTATGGTGACACGAAATTTCCGGACAACTTCAAATAAAAGTCATTCGAATACTACTTGTCAGAAATAATCTCTGTGAAAAAAAAAAAAAAAAACGTTACAAGCATGACAAGGTAGCAAGTTCATTCCGTTTTAAAATCTATTTAATCTGTTCACTTTTTTTTAAGAATCAGACATGGATTCAGCCGATTAACAAAGAGAAAACGGTACCCACCGTCGCCATATTGCTAATGTTAAAATAAAAAACAGTTTGAAAAATCATGTCAAATAAACGTAAAAGTTGTACCTTGTAAAGTACTCTGGAAACTAAATGGCAAGATTTTACTGCAACTCAAACATAAATTTGCAATACAAAATTCTCTTGAGAATTGTGCTAACGTCATCTTCTCTTTTGTTAACCAATTCGACAGAACTTTCTTCTTACTTTCAAATTTCTCGCCCTGAGAGCTTTTGTGCAATGGAAATTTAGTTGGTCTACTTAGTCGCTGCTATTGTGCAAAATATTATGCTGTATTAAAGAGTCTGCTGTGAGAGTCGAAGTTAACTGAAACAGTCGAACAATATAGTATATTCATAAATAATATCTTAAAAGTGTATGTAATAAAAGTGAATGATAGGGTACGATGATGTATGGTTTAAAGGTATCGTGTTCTTGTCACAATATATATCAGAGTGAAACTCGCTCGCGTACTTCCGTGCACGTAATGCGCATTTAAAACGTTAACTTAACTAACAGTAAATTCTTTTAAAGATCATATATCATTTCGTTTCTTCAAACTGTCACAGTTACGACAGGAGCCTTAAAAAAAAAAGATGAATAGTGATCGCGCAGCTGAACCAGACTATCAGCGCCGGTAGCACTGCAACCAAAATACACGGGAATGAAACGGGTTCTCGTCCAATATCCTGACCGCATCCATTATTGGATTTCTAGAATGATAAATATTCCTCTATCTGCGCTCTTACCGATATTTCAATTTACCTTTCTATATTGACGATTTGTGATATTTCTCATTGGTCAATAAAACGAAGAAGAAATATCGACACTTTTTTTTATCCATCCAGTATCCGGCTTCCAGTGGCACTAGTTACTTTAACAAAGTAAAGAGATTTGATTGCTTTTTCAAAGTCAATGACAGACATGTTAGTGAAAATTGATTATTCGGGTTATTTAAATTGTCAAATTTAATACGGTGTCTTTGTTTCTATGATCCTATGTCTATGACAGTTGTAAGTTGGGTAGTTGGAGATAGCAGCCGGTATCCTCCAATCACAGTTGCGGCTTACTTGTGAATCGTATTTGGTTCCGGTCTCTGAACATTTCCCAACCCAATTAGCCCCCGTTCACGGTCGGTACACGACTCGGCCAGTGGGAACTTCGTATCTAACGGAAATAACCAATCAGCGAGTCACTCCAGACCATCTCGCGGTTTAGGGAGCATTGAGTTTCCTGAACCCGTTTGTTTCCGACATTTTCAGTCGTCCCAAGGCCGCCTTATGCGCTATCCGCGCATTCTACTCGCGCGACGACCATCGTCCAGTTCAGGTCGAGCAGCACTTCGAATCGATTGTCTTAGATGAAATCGGTTGACTGGTTCGAAAGTCTTATAGTTACTTGAATCATATCAGTCAATCTTGTGTTAAAGAATATAGTGGATCCTACTCGCTATTTGCGTATGAAATTTTATTAAATTTCTATCGATTAGCGTTATGATAACTCCATAGGTGAATGAAGTGCACGTGCATGTGAAAGTTCATAGACACTTCTGGGTACGGTGTTAACAATGTGGAAGAAAATTTAACTCGAATTTAAGAAAGGTCAGCTTTGTCTTCGAAATTTCGTATTTTCAAAAATCTTGCAGATTCTTTGAGTATTGTATAATTTACGTCTTGCGTAACATGAAAAGATTCGTAATAAATAATTTGTTGTAATACTTGACAAATAATTAATTGAACTCCAATCTTTCGTATTGACGATACAATTTTTTAATTTTTTTTTTAATAATATTCTCTCGATAAAACTAGACTATTAATTATACTCGGCAGGATTTCACTCGAATAGATTCAGTCGAGAAATTTCTGGACTTGTTTCAACATACGAAGCTATCTACAAATTTTACAAGAAGAAGTGCACGTACAATGAATCAAGTAATTAATCAAAGATTTATTAAAGATTCTATTGGATATCCTCAAATATACTTATTCGAATGAGCTAATATCCAGTATTTTGAAAATTCTCAAAAACCCAAAGATTCGCAAGACTTCCGTTTATCCGTCAAGCACTATAGCATTTTTTGTTTGAAAACCAGTTAAGAACTAGACAACTTCCGGTTGGGCAGACCACGCGAGTAAAGTACCGCTTTCCACGTTAAAGCGGTCGGCGATTCCCGGTGAATAACCTTGCGGGTCTCATCATAAAGTTTATCATATTTTATAGATAAAATAAAAATCTTTCATTTATATTTCCGTAAAATAATTATCTAATCGTAGTAGCTATTGCCAACGAAACCTTATTATTCATTTATATTTAATTCTCTTTAATAGACAACTCGTGGCTTTCTAATTAAACAAGTAGAGTTACCTAAGAGAAACATCGTACATATTAATTGATAAAAAAAAAACCAGTTGCGACCTTGTTAATTATAAATATAAATAAAAAAAAGATACATGTTTATTTGTTTACCAACCGGTTACACTATTCTACGCTTTAACGTTATATAATTTTCTTTTTCCTCTGATAACAAACTGTATATACCCATAGAGTCAATTGAAAATCTCAACGATATTTTATATTTCATTAGCTTGACTTTCTGCACAATGATTTAAACACCAATCCAATTAAACAACTCAGTGAATATCGCTTGATTGCAGTGAAACTCTGTTTTAAAAATCACTGCGAATATATCAAACGTAAATATATTTATTCAAGTGTACACTGCGAATTTTTCATTGCACCGCTTCGTTTCACTTCCCTTTTTACATTGCGCGAAATTTAATTTAAAAAAAAAACAAATATTTGTTCACCCAGAGCGAAAATCGCGAGGAGGTCATAACCACCAGCACAGTGGTAACGTCTTCCTCGAGCACGACCAAGAGCTCGGCAAAGACGAAGAAGAAGAAGATCGAGGGTGTTGCCAGTAGCGATGCCTCACCCACTCTCACGCCACGCACGAAGAAGACCAAAAAGAGCAAGAAAAGCGATCCCGAGAAGGAGAACATCTCCGTGGTGAGTATTACGAATATTTAAATATTCATTATCATTATTCCATCAGTCGCCTCAAACATGGACAACTCAGTGAAGACACTTAGATTTGCATTTTGATTATCAGTAGACACTTAGTGCAAGATATTTGTTAATTGATCAAAGTAAAAATTACTTATCCTTTCCTCTTATCGATGCACAAATTTTACATTTATAAAGTAACACGATAAAGCTCGAAAAGACCATTCGTATATTATCTGTATGAAAATTGTTCGTATTTTTTTTTTCGTATTGAGGAATTAACGAGGGATATCTTTGTTTTTGGCATTCGAACAAAAATTCCTTTATATTTCTACGTTTTATTACTGCACTTTCACCCGACTTAGTCGATCTTAAGACAAGGGTGGCCAGAGGCTCCCAATTATGCGGTAAGTGAATTCAATCCCGACACTTTAGCATGCTCAGTGTGCCTGT
This sequence comes from Hartigia nigra, assembly GCA_031001745.1. Lineage (NCBI taxonomy): Eukaryota > Metazoa > Arthropoda > Insecta > Hymenoptera > Cephidae > Hartigia > Hartigia nigra. Next base: position 1,278,012 of record JARPRG010000277.1, read on the forward strand.
GTGTATTGTTTGTCAGAACGGTAACTTAAAGGATCCAAATATGCACGTCAACAACGGGGCGGTATCCTCCGAGAGGATCGAATTCTCTGGGGAGGACGATCTATCGAATGTCAACGTTAAGTCACTGGTAAGTTGTGTTGAGTATCGATTGCGAGTAGAGATAGTCATTTGTTATGTCATTGTCTATTATTAGATTTTTTTTCTTTTTTATAAAAACCGACAATTCCATTTACTATTAAGGTACGCCGCTGTCGAATATTTTTTATGTAAACACTTTCATAAATAATTGATTAATTTGAATGAACGTACAACTTGTATCTAATACCAATTGCATTTGAGGTCAGGTTAAATCAATCGGATACAGTTGAAAGGAAACGAATCACACTCTGGAACGGGCTTCGGTTAATAAAACATTTCAATGCCAATTATATAACAGGATTATTTTTTACATGAGACTATCATCGTAGGATCACGCATATCGACTCCTACACATTATTCGCCGTTATAAATACGTTCTTGAAATTATACGCAGCACGCACAATACGGCTATGTTATTCTGTACGTGAATGCACGCGAGGATTTACAATTTGTTAAACGCAAAAAGAAATTCAAAGCGGATGGTTTTATTGAGAAAAATAAAAAAAAAATAAAAAAATTGAGGGACCTTTTCATTAATTTTCATACAACTTGACTTTTGACCTGTACCATGAGTTTTGGTGTGGTTAATAGGTGCAGTCAAAGTTGCATCACTAATTACAGAGATAGGGTCATTGTACACGGTATATACGGGGTGTCCGAAAGTATTGCATCAGGGTGTATCTTCGTGCGTGAGAGAACTGTATAAATACAATGAGTGGATTAGTCACCGCGTCGCTTAATTAATTTGTTGTTCCCCTTCATTTATCTCTGTGTCGTTTGTACTCGTAACGAATGTGCACTCTAATTGATTGTTCGAATAAAGTCCTATGCGTTAAGATACTAATTTATCTATGGATCATATGGTACGCCTTGCTGTAATAGTTAATGGTTTGGTGTTTTGAATGGAATTTCATTGTTCTGGAAATAATTCGTTTTTACGGTCAATTCTTACTTTTAGGTATTTTCTGTTTATCTTGATAAACTATACAATGATTGGTCAATGGCATTTTTCATAATATAGCGTAATCGTCTAATTTACTTTATTTACTACCGAAATCAATCAAGTGTCCATTTACTGGCTTAGTAATCGTACTAATTTTATCCTTGGCATAGTATTGGGTTATCAATTATTCTTATCAAGAAATTCTACATACTTTTGGTAATTTGACAGCGTGCGCGTATCATTGCGTGATGGTAATTTTATCGCTATTAGACGTTTTTTTTTTTCCATGATCGGCGTTACATATTTTCTCTCTTATCTTTATTACTTGAGTTATCAACTATAAAAATAGAATATACCTGTTATCTGTCAGATACAGTTCAGTCCTCGATTGATCTTGATTCTAAGGGTTAACTAGAATTACTCGTAATTGCAATTATACTTTTATTACGGACGTGGATATGTCGGATATAGCTGATTCGAGAATTTTTAATGCTTCGTAGAAAACGTCATTTTTAATAAACACACTTGCCTTTACCTTTCAACCGATTAATTGATCGATTGTTGTCACTTTTAAATTACGCAATCTGTAATTACTAACATATGTGGGTATACACTGTAGGCGCGTATTACTGTATACTACGATAAGATTAACTTCGCATTTTTTTTTTATTGATCATTATCTCAATTTTCCTACTTAGTCGCTTTCCATCATTCGTATCGATATCTTCGTGATAGTCGATCGTGCTATTTGGTGTTTAGTTTTTGTTGTCTTTAATGAAAATTATTAGCAATTGCTGGTCAAGAAATTGATGAATTAATTTTTACGTTGTTTAGTTATATGTTAATATGTCATACTGTGTAATATGTGATTTGCGTCAATACTTTTTTATCGTTAATATTTAAAAAAATGTTGTTTTTTTACGAAGATTTTGAAAATGTTTCCTGTATAACAAATAAGTAGATGACAGTAGCAGGGAGATACTTGTATTT
>JARPRG010000277.1:1280182-1290395 GCA_031001745.1 Hartigia nigra
TTTTTTTACGAAGATTTTGAAAATGTTTCCTGTATAACAAATAAGTAGATGACAGTAGCAGGGAGATACTTGTATTTCAAATTTCGATCAGACGATTAGTTGATTTCAAAAACTTGACTCGTAGGGTTTTGCGAGCCATCATTATGATTTCGGTGCTTCAATTAATATTGTGGGCCAAGAACGTCTCTTCGAAAAACGTAATTCTTTTTTCCTTATAAACGTTTTAGTATGCTCATACAAAAAATGTATAATTCTCATCACTCTCTTACGTAATGATCAATTGAAATTTCATCTAGTCATGCAAAAATTGTAATTTTTTCAAATAACAAATAGTATACAAAAAATTAATTAACCTTACTTATAGAGTATTTAGTTACCAAAGTGTCGACTGATATAGGATTATCGATTGTTCGAAAAAAAATGGTAGAAGTTTCATTAAAAAATAATCACTATTCAGTATAATGAAATCGACAAGTTTATCAATAAAAAATATAATACTCTTCTCTAGTCGGGAAATATAGTAATGAAATCTTTCGAAACAATGCATGTGTAAATACGATACGTTGCATGATATATACTTGTGACTAGTCATTAAAATGCATGTGTCCTGTAACATGTGCGCTGATGTCAACGCACGTTGTGTTTTGTGCATGCAGACACAAAGTTACGTGTCGGAGGCAAATCGGACCGAGCTGGAGAAGTCGAACAAGGAAGTGATCGCAACTGGCGTGTCCATCAAACAGTTGGTAGGTAATCTCGTGATTTCATTGCATTCGATTGACCATTATCTCAGGACATTCTGTTCTGGATATACAACAGGAGTACAAAAATTAATACAGACGTGTCACAAGAAATATATTTATCGATTTCTAGATTATTTCTGACAACTTACTATACCGGATGTATTTATTAAATTTTCACTCGCGGGAAACACGAAAATTTTTCAAATTTAATATTTTACACAATCATTATAATAGTTAATTTTACTTTGTTACTACAATTAGGAAAAACCGTCGGTTTTATGTATAAGAGTCCTGATGTAATTTTGCATTAATTTTTTAATAACAAAATTGACCAATCTGATTAATCGGCTATTGCTTCTTTTATTGGCAAATAATAGCAGTCGTTTCTATTAACGTTCTCTAAGCTGTCGCTATGTGTTACGTTAATTCGCTAAAATTTGTAACGTCAATTGGCGATCTGCAGTAACACTAATAATAATAGCTATAATTATTAACGATGTTGCTTCGTTAATGTCATTACATTCGTATTGCTGTGTTTTTGCCACTAACAGTGCCGCAGCTTTGGCGACCTGTCGAATATGAGCGATGGCGAAAGGGGATCGCATGGACTCTCGGATCATGAAATGGACGCTCAGGAGGTACGTACTACGAACATTAAAATCATTCGAATAAACCGCGAGACGGAAATGAATAAATATAAAAAAATGACAGATATTCAGTCAAACCTTTTAGGATCGATTCACATCATAGGAATTTCTTACTTACTTATTGGGAATTTTCACTGTGCATCGATCCTATTAAGAGAGCATATTGACAATTGTGTAAAACCTTCTATGTCGCATTCAATAAAAGACCTACTTGTGTCGTGCATTGCCCGGAACGTATAAATTTATTGATTTTACGGTTAACGTATAGAAATGAACGGTTTGCGTTTAACTTCAGGTTGGACGAAATGATAGATTTTCTAACGAATTGAACGTAGTCAGTATTCTTTTATCTTTTCGTTGAACGATGTATAAGTGAGATTTGGGGTATAGCGATGGAATGATGCAACTTTATTTTTCACGTATATTGACATATACGGATGCAAGATAGAGTCTCTTTTGCATGCGGCATTCAACGTCGTACATATTGAAAGAAGAATCTATGCATATGGATTCGATTAAACAATTGATAGCCTATTTGATATTAGTAGAGTGTAAACGGCACTAGCGTCATTACCACCCTTTGTTCTCAACGTGCCTTTTACGTTCTCCATCGTGACAAAGAAAAAAAAAAGGTACTTGCACGTCGTCTGATATTACTCTTGGGTTTGTTTGGACTGATTATGAATATTTATTTATTTATTTTCTCGTTCTTCATGACACGCATTTACGTAGTCACGCTAGAAATCGTCTCTTTTTAGACACTGCCTTTTTTTTAGTAATAACTTTTCTCTGATTCTGTGTAGCCTACATCCAGAATGACTATTTTCATCTTTTATCGATGTCAGTATTTACGAACACGATATCTAGGATACTACGTAAATGTAGTCATTGAGTTCTGTGACGTATTCGTTCGCGCAATTCGACCAAGAATCGTGAAACGATGAACGCACGTCACGCTTGCTTGATTTTCAAATTAATGTAATCAAGGATCGAGCATGGTATAAAAAAACTTTTATACAGAGTCTTGCAACAGTGAAATGTTTATTTATACGCATGTATCGTACAAACGGGTATGCCTGAAATAAAGGCTATATTTCGTATCGATTTAACATTCGATATTACCATTAAAACAGAAGCGCGCCTTTATATTGAATTAAAGAGTGCACTGTTGTGTAACAGTGGTGAATAGTAATACATTATACCGTTGCTATGCGTGTAACGAAAATGGTAGATAAAAAAAATTGTTTATGATGCAAAAATACATTGAAAATTTTATAAATATATTTGTGCTTCTACTTACCATGGATTAACCGCAGGGTAACAGTATTCAAAGTATACAAAGTATTTTAGTATATTGAATTACGTGATAGTTCGAATTTGGCGCCTTCGGCAAGACTTACAAATCAGTCAGGCATTCTCGCGCAAACTTCGTTACATCGGTATACGTAAGAAGAATAAAGATCACCTCTTGACGAGATGAATGCGCATGTGCCTTTTTTATTACGTTTTATTCTTGCATCCAATTCTTATGTTTCTTTTTGTTTTTCTTCTTCTGTTTCCACTTCTCCTACTTCTTTCGAACTCTCTTCGTTGGACGCTTTATCATCCACTAAAACGACTAAACGCCTGAACAATGTTTCACGTATCTGACGTCTGCGACGGCATAACCAATAATAAACCCTCAGCGAGCTTTGGGAAACGTTCTGGAGAATCGCAGATTCTATTCGAGACGCAGCGAACCTTCCGGACAATTTCAGGAGGTATTTTCCGCTGCCAAGTCGAACCTCATGTCCAGCGTCTCGTACTCATCGGTAAGCTGGACGATAAATCAATTTATCCTCTTGGTTCCTATCCTTTTTTTTTCCTCTTTCCTGCGCTTACTCAACTTTTGAGCTCGTTCCTCTTAGATATTGCACTGCTCGATCGCGTTCATAAACTGTAACGATATCTATGGTATCCATAATCTACGTTCCTGCTATTGGAAATCGACGTATTTTACATGATTTTATAACTTTACTATGGAACATAGTTGAGTCCACTTGTGAGTAATATTGTAAACGAGTAATAAAATATTGTTTTATGGGCTCGGGAATGACTCTAGGTAATCCTCTGTGTTATTGAAACTTTCTCACAAATGCGAGATATTTGAGTGATTTCGAAATAAGCTGAGCAACGTTATTTTTCATTTGAAACCTGAGTATACCTATATATATCGTTAGCGATGGATTTTTCACGAGTTCGGTTTCACGAATTTTATTTTAATATTCATCTTGCATAATCGTACAGTTCGAAACTTATGCAAGAAGGTACAATATGGATCAGCCATTGGAAGCTAGTATGATATTTTTTTATCAAAATTTGAACGTACTAATGAATCGTCAAATTTTTATCGTGACAATACGACTTCTGAATTTTCTATCTGAATTTTTGAATCGAGCATCCTCCAAATAATAAAGTCCCACCAGTACGAGAAATTATCCGGACAGTCCTTAAAAATTCCTGCAACTCTTTTTTTTCATTTTACTAATTTGAGTTTCGTTGACACCACCTTGGGACAAACGTTGGGTACCGTAGAAAGCAAAATCTATGGGTGACTTGAGACTATTTGAGCAGGAGTATACGGAGCTCGTCAAAGACGCCAATATCTTCGCCGGGGTGTCCGTCAAGGCTCTTGTAAGTAACCGAGGATGCTTAGGCGTCGATCGTAGTACCACGAGGCTTGTTTCTTCATTTCGTAAAATATATAAAATTTCATACTCACCAATATTGACTTCTAAGAAATTCGTAAAAATTCAAAATTCATTCTTAATTAGCTTTCGTTAACTGCTTTTTATACAGAGGTAAGCCTCGTTTTCAATGATTTAGATACTTGGTCTATGTACACGACAGTCGGCTGTAACGCTTTCGAAGACGCGACAAACGGAACTAGAAAATGTCGGAGAGAGAAAAGGTCGCTTATTGCAAATTCTATTAATTACTTACGTACGCGTACGCTTGCCAGTAATATCGCCGACTGCCGCTTAATAGTGCATATACCGTGGTGTAGCGCTTTAAAGTTTTACTTGACTAACCCGCGACTATGCTATTTTTGTTTTCTTCTATGATTGTGCATGCAACTTAACTATACCGAATGCCCAAAACAACGGGACAGAGGGCCTCCTACTGTAGTTTGGCAAATTTAACAAACGTGGGTAAGGAGAAGGATGGCACTTTCGAGAGGTCTAAACTCGAGGTAAGACGCAGGAGGTACGCAAACACCTCTTTAAAGCAATTAAAAGGACACACGAGTTACGTGTCACAAGAATTCTACAAGAAAAGAAAAACAAGATACCGGCAGAATTTCAAAAAGTTACCTAAATCATTTTTTGTTGCACTTATTTTTTTGTAAAAGTTTTTAAAGTTAATTTACTACAAAGGTTGAAAAAAATACTGTACATTTACTTACTTCGAATTTCCTGTAAAATGATGATTTTGATATACCCTTATGTACTGTTATTTGAATTCTCGCGCGTTACGTTTATAATTCGTATATCGAAACACTCTACTTCGTCTACTTAGCACAGCATCCGTAAAACGCTTTTAACGCATTCTTCTCTTTACAATTTACTTTCAGAAATCGAGCTTCAACAAATTCGACGCTCTCAGTAAGAAGACTGTGCTCCACGTCCGATCCGTCGACGCAGGAAAGGTTCAGCAGCAATTGAATGCAGTAAGTGTACCTATTTAATGATGTAATCATCAATAACAAGAATACCTGATAGCATTAAATTATCATTATGTAAAAATATTTGCCAATAGAGAAAACGTAAAATCGTACAAGGAAGTTGATGATGTAAAAACAAAGAAAATTTCAACAAGACATTTCGTTACAGGTCGGTCAAAATGGCGACGTCAATCCGAATTGCCGCAGTTGTGGAAAAGTCGTGTTCCAAATGGAACAGACAAAGGCAGAAGGTTCCGTATGGCACAAGAATTGCTTCAGGTGCGTTCAGTGCAGTAAACAACTGAACGTCGATAATTATCAAAGCCACGAAAGCACCCTCTACTGCAAGGCGCACTTCAAGGAGCTCTTCCAACCAAAACCGGTCGAGGAATCGGACCAGCCAAGTGAGTATTTGACTTGAATATAAATATTTGCACACGATACTAGAAATATTATGCGAACGCGCATCTCAATGGTTCATCGTTAATGCTATATTTTGTATGTAGAATTTCCTAAGGTATTTTTTCAATGAGCGTCTATTACTGCTATACGATAAAGACTGCTCTTGTAAAATTCTCAGTGCGACCCCGAAAGCCAGAGATGATCATTAGGGAGAACCAGCCGAAAGAGCTACCGCCTGACGTGGTCAGAGGTAAAAGAATGTGAAAAAAAAATCAGCAATCTGATGATAATCGCCTTGCGCAAATAATCCTGAATTGAGTCCGCCGAAAGTCTCACGACAATGTTCTCACGACGTTAGATTCGATAAGTCGTATTTATTTTTACTGTCTACGCCTATCGGGTCATGCTATTCTCTGTTTTGCTTTTCTTGGATTGAAAATATATACAAAATTTATTAAATATTTTACAAGGCGGAATATAGGATTTTGTCTATCGAAATATTCTATTTAATAAATGTTTGATAATGCGTTGCAGTGATCTACGACTGTTTCGGAAGTAAACAGAGTGGATATTTATTAGAGTGATATTAATTTCATCGTTAAAACTCGCGAATGACGACTTTCCTGTAGAAAAAGAACATGAACAATGCGTGTACCTTTCCGTGGAGTTACATATCGATCCAACGCAACGCAAGTTACGCTTGTGTCAATGTCGCTAACGCACGTGTTCTCAACGTTCCTCAGTCTTTCACGCGATGAAGTGTCGTCGTCGTCATTTTTCTAACATTTGTTGTTGTGAAAGAACCTTAACATTTTATTACACATATATCCTAATACCATCATGGTGCGATATGAGCATTGAGCATATTTTTGTCCCTTAGACATTCTGACTTATCCTTTAGTTCCGCTCACAATCAGTGTTAAAGTGAGACCTAGATTTCCTTCAACGCTACATATTCTTGTATTGCGACACAGCAGTGACGCTACATTGAATTGTGTAAACACCCTTCTTTAACTTCACAAAGAAAAAGACATTTTCCTGTAAAACTGACAATAACAGTCATAATCCAATTATTTTATATTTGAAAAACTTTTTTTTTGCTTTTCGCCACAGACCATTGAAATAATAGACACGTCCTACATTATTCAAAGGATGACTGACAAAGGTGCGTGTAGAGTGCGTATTTGCATTGTCTAACAATCGCAATGGGCTTTAATCGTGCGACCAAAAGTGTGTTACGTTAAAGAAACAAACACAAATCGTGCGCAGATATAAATGTTATTAACTGAAAATTTTAGCATCCGACAAGCCGGACTTGGGACTGGAGGAATTATCCACGCTGAACGTGAAGTCACGCTTCCAGGTTTTTGAAAAGGGAAGTACAGAGGCGACGAACGAGATCGAGAGGTCACCGTCGCAGGTGGCAGTCAAAAGGTCACCAAGCATTCTCAGCAAACTTGCAAGGTGGGTATTACCAGCACTCAAATTTATACATTGACTCACCAAGGATTTATTATTGATCGAGAAATTATTTAGTAAAAGTAATCGTGGCAATGCGTTATCATGATGAAATACGTTTAGTAATTATGCCTAATTGGATATGTTGTTACTATGAGAATCAAGTATCTAAAAACATTTGCATAAGAATGATACAATAAGCTATGAATTTTTTCTTTTCCAAACAACACTCACCCGAAAACAATGGCTTACATGAAGTTGCACTAATCGTTACCCGAATGTAAATAGCTGATTCGTGGTATCTCAGAGTCAGCATTTCTGACCTCTTTTAACGTACGTTAACCGAGACTGTAACAATACGCGCTGCCGACAATACGAATACCTTCATACAAATGTTTTTAGGTTTTGCAATTATTGATTTCAACAGGTTCCAGGCCAAGGGTATGGATATTGGTGTGGCAGACGAATCTCTCAATGGCATCCCCTTCGAGGAGTCAAGTGAAAGTGAAGAAGAGGTGGAAGAAAGTGAAGGTATGTGTAGTATTTTTGAGTTGTTGCAAATTTAGTATTTTCAAGACTCTAAGAATTTACACTTATAAAAGGAATAATTGAAATAGTTATATAAAACCTTATTGACCTTTCTTTTTTTGAAATTACAGAAGTGGACACAGAAATCATAAAGGCCAAACGAGCAACTCGTGAGCGTCCTATGAGCTTTTCTAAAATGGACGATATAAAAAATCGCTGGGAATCCACCAGTCAGCAAGGAAGACGCGAGTCACAACGCGAAGCTCGTAAAGAGGAAATTGCCGGAATACGTTCGAGGCTTTTTATGGTAAGAATGATAAATTATTGATTACTGTATTCATCCTTTTTTTTCGGATTATTATCAAAAATTATATTATTTAAAAATTACATATTATTGCAACCAACATTAGTTCGTGTACCTAGTCTTATAGTTATTTTTATTTCATCTAAATTACAGGGCAAGCAGGGTAAGATGAAGGAAATGTATCAACAAGCTGTTGCTGAAAGCGAACGTGTTACTAAGATCAATGCAGTCGAAGAAATTCAGCATGCTGCTGATACGCGTTCAATCAAAGAAAGATTTGAAAGGGGTGAACCAATCGCAGCTTCGGATGACGAAACTGATTCAAAGCCAAAACAAGAAAAACCAGATGAAGAAGTAATCGCTGCGGGTAAAGAACATTTTTATTTTACAATCAATATTCTTGATAATTCTTGATAATCCCTCGTATCGAATCTTGCCTCTTTTTCTTTCTCTTAATCGTACAGACATTTATTTATCATAAAAACAATAGTAAGGGAGCTCACTTTATCTGGCTGTAAATATACTTTGTAACTGTTCCACTTCCATCCAAAAGATCATTTAAAAAATAATATTCTCTATCTATTTATCGTTATGAATTTCCCCACTAATGATACGCGTCGACCTGCCCAGGTATCAGCAAGAAGTCTCGCACTCTCTTCCTAGAGCTGGACGCTTCAGCAGCGAAAACGGGACGGACTGTCACGCCTGTCACTCCTAAAACGCCTGCCACGGACAGCACATCACGTCGCGCCCGAGATGTAAGTTTCATCTTTTTTTTTTTTTTATTTATTTAAATACCCTTTTTACATACAGACTTTTTATTCTTCACGTTTCTCTCTTACTTGCGTACTCGTTATGCCCAATTGATTTTCCTACTTAGCTATTGAGCCGAAGCGTCAAAAAAAAACCTGATGGTTAATGTCAGCCAAGAATATTTTGTTAAAATTATTTTTAAAAATATTTATTATCGGATAAATCTGTGACTTCAACAATAACAAATATTTTTTAATATAAATTGTTTATCAAAATGCTCTTATATAATGTGTCATGAAAATGCAAAAGGAACAGCTGCGAAAATGACGTTTGATAAATACTATTTGGCTCTTGGGTATTATCAGGCCTTTTGTGTCAAAGTCTCTGTATAAGTACGGCGTGAATACGGTTGTGAAATTGCACAAGCTCTTATACGTACTTTGAAGTATGGTGCTAAACAGTAAATGGCTTTGACGAGCGTATTCTTCGGTCATCTATTTTGTCTAATGGATTGTGCTATCTATGCATTAAAAAATGGTAACGCGCAAGTATCGCGCGCGATATAAACTAATATACGATGAATGTTGAGGTAGGGTAAAAAAAGTCTAAAAAATGAATGTTAGCGATATAAAAATTTGACCTATGGTTGAAAGGCATTCATGGGCCGTCAAGTATCGGAAGACGTGGTACGTAGCACAGACGCTGCTGAAGAAGTTCGCGTCGAGACCTCCGATATCTCCAATAAATTTAAATTCTTCGAGACCTACAAGGAACCAGAAAAGCAACGAAAGCAGTTCAGAATTACTCCGCCGCGTGACGGCCAAGTTAAGGTTCGCTATGAAAGTGTGTGCGTGTGTACAAGAGTGGAGTATTGAAATATCGCGGCAAATTCAAATAACAGCTTATGAGCGAGATCAACTTTTGTCGTTGTTTAAAAACGAACGTATCCAAAAAAAAAGTGTCTTGATGCTTTTTTTTTTCTTCGTACAAATTGCAAGTCGTACGATGCATGGTGTTTAGTAAAAACAAAATCCAAATATCGATTTCGATTAAATTGCAAAAAGTGCAGAAGGAAAATTAGGTTTCTAATTATGAACCTTCATTTTGAGTTTGTACCCTTGTCGTTGTGTCGCTTCAGAGAAAAATTTAATCTCGAAATAACAAATTGTTCCACGTACTGTTTTGTTTTCCGTTTTGCACGATATACTGCACACAAAGGATTTTACAGATTCGAATCCGATTCGATTAATGTTATCATATGTATTTTTAAGAATTAGCGCGAGATAAGTGTCTCTAACAAATCCACTGACATCCCGATTTAAAAATAACATCGCTCGACACTTCGCATATTGCGGATGCTTTTATTGTTTGCGTAAAAGTGTTTCTCCTTATTCCTTATCATAAAGTTGCCATGAACATCTTATCTCATTTTCTTCATAGAAATTTACTCATTTTTTTTATATGGACTGTATGAGTTACTTTATTACATATTTGGTCTCACTTTTAGATTTTTTGTCCATTCTTTTAGTCAAAATCTAATAAGATATTTCATTTGACACCGAGATATCCCCCTGATCGTTTAAATCGACCGAATATCGATTTGCTTCTAGAATGATAAAATACGTTTCGTTCGTTTTGATTTATCAGTAGGTTATTGGATATGTAACCGAGTGAA
>JARPRG010000277.1:1297354-1314256 GCA_031001745.1 Hartigia nigra
TAATCGTCAGTCTCATCGTCATAAGAAAAGACGATCGTCATTTATTAAAACACATTTATAACTATTATACACGCAAACAGGTGATCTTCTTCGTGCACGTGTATACACGCACAATCACACATATGGGATCACGCGTACGGTTATCGTATAATATCCAGTTATTTTTCAAGTAATCGATCAAATTCGGCACTGCGTATCAATATGGTGCAAAAGCGATGTTTCAAGTTATGAGAAAAGTTTTGTCCGAGTGATCCCAAGAGCCCAGAAGGCCCAAAGAGAGTCGGAAGGGTCCGAAGTAGGAAAGTAATAATTAAAGGTGATTAGTGATTATCATTGATCATTGAACCTTCAATGATACCGAACAGTCCATGATTTTTGACGTTCCATAGCCAATCGTGCCATATTCTGTACCCTTCGGACTTTCGACCGATATACTTTGGAAAATATTTATGATCATGATATTCATGACAATGATGATCGTGATCATTACATTGTCATCCCCATTTTCTCCTCTGTTTGGTACCATAGAATATGCATACAGCAATATCCTCGTGGGAGAACCGACAAATCCCGTGGCCTACTTGAAAACTGGTTTACGAATGATTGAAACCCCTGGATTGAAACGATTTAATTAACTATCATTGAAAGGATTTATTGTCGACTGATAATTATGATTATGATAAAATCTCTTATATTTCAAGGGACGATCTTTCGTGTCTGCTATTTATATCGTAATAATGACGTTGATTATAACTATGTTGTTTGCGTTTTTGTCATATTTTATATCGTATAGTTTCTCTTTTGTCACTGCGTACTATTTCTTTGTTTAACATTCACGTGTAACATTTATTAAGATACGATGGCTATCGGTTAATAAAATGTGGATATGTTTTAATGAAAATGGATGAAGATCCTGGGTCAAACTGTCAAATGCAAAAAGATGTATTTACAAAATCTTATAATGTCAGGATAAATTTCATGAATTCCTAGAGGTATCTCTTTTTCATCTCGTATCCCGCACATTCTCATTGGACTTCGCATAATAAGTAACTTATCCGTCAACTAAATCATAGGTAAGCATTTGCCCTTTCAAAAACAAAAATTCACATTTTCCTAAACTCCATCAACAATCCTCTTCGTTTCTCTGCATCGATTTAATACCAACTCCAACGCTCTTTATTATCTTCGTTTAAAAATTTACCGATATCAAATATATACCAGGAGATCCAAACGAGCCGCATGGAGGTGTGCGAGAGTTGCCAGAAGAAGGTCTATCCTCTGGAGAAGGTTGAAACGAACAACAAGATTTTCCACAAGCAGTGCTTCCGGTGTCTTCAGTGTAATTGCATCTTAAGGTGAGTCAGTTAGTTTCCGGAAAATTAGAATAATGAAGAAGTTCAAAAGCATGGAAGGAAAATCGTAAAGCAATTCATTTTTTTTACAGAATGGATACCTTCACCTTAAACAACGGAAAGCTCTACTGCATCCCGCACTTTAAACAACTTTTCATTACGCGGGGCAACTACGACGAAGGTTTCGGAGTTGATCCACATAAAAACAAATGGAGTACCAACGGCTCGGGCAATACAGCCGCACCAACGCCAATCGCCGTGTCAAACGGTGAACTGTGATCGTCTTTATGAACGATCAAGACCCAGCTCCTCTATAGGAATGAGCCAAGCTGATCGTGATCCGAAAATTTTCATTCAGCAACTTGCCAGCTCACTTCACGACGACGGAGTTACTTTTACTCGTCGATTTAGCGACTGCAACGAGTCTCTTTGATACATCTAAGAAACGTTTGAGGCCGTGGAACAACGGTGCAACTTTTCGGATTCATATCCACTTCCGCAGAATTTCTTAACCCTTTCTTTCTCTCTATCCCTCGCCGCAACGCGCGAACTTCGCTTTAGACTGAATTGACTAATTGTACATTTGTTCGTGGCTAATTTGTAAAACTTTGAGAACGAACGGGCGAGTATGGTATGCCATTGTTTGTTTGTGTTTTGTTTTTTAAATTCAAATCAATTGTCAATAAGGATAAATTTGTATAAATTAATTGGAAAGTGCCGATTTATAAGTGCTTCTCATATTTGCTCGATGCAATCCGTATTGCTTGTTAATGATGCTATTACGACGTCAAGACCATCGACATGCATTCCAGGCTTCACGATTAAAAAATAATTGACACCCCTAATTAAATTGTTTCGTGTATTCTCCTTATTTGCCTATTTCAATCACCACGTTATTTTATATTACTTATTATATTTCCGGACTTTTTTTTTATTACCATTGATTATTGTCGTCACGATCTACTACTGCATTTAGCTGTGTGTATTATTATTACATTTATTTTTATTATTAATATTATATTTCTCTCAGTATGATTTATACTATATTATATTTTGTACTGTTATGTTCTATTGCATTTTATGTATCATGTGTACCCTTTTGTAAAAGTCTTTTATTCGTCAATATATATTTAATTCTTTTAGTGGGTTCTTTTCTTTTTCCTTTGGCGCGTATATTACTTCGCTTTAGAAATCAGTATCCTGGTAACGTATGTAATGCGACAATAAGTGCATAGTTCATAATAATACAAATGAGACCTTTAGAAAACCTTAAATTTATGATTCCAACGTATCGTATAAATATGTTAATAGTTATTAATAATTCAAATAGAAATCATGAATTTGGATATATGACGTTAACTTGTAATATTGTCATTATTACCCATTGTTGCTTAATTACCTGTTGTGCAACTGTTACATTTTCAATAAACCAATGTCTAAAAATCCAATTAAAGTTTATCTTTCCTTCGTTCATTTTTCTTGTAACTGATAATATTTTGAGGGTTCTTTTCTTTTTCCCATATAAAAGCTCTGTGCTACTCTAATTTTATTATAGAAGCCATCTTTACCGCAACTGATATTCAGTCACTTATTTTTTCCGTGTAAACTTTTACGCAATTACGTGTTTAATGTGCGTTTTCAATATTGTCCGCTAGATGTCGCCGTCCTGAAAAGAAATGTGAGTCCTTTTCAAAGTTACTAGACCCCACAGATCGAGAGATCGTTTAGTATCGATCAGTTCTCTGGCAGATACGTAGACTTTGAGGAATTTCGTCGTTTTTACAAGAAATACATTTTGTTACGGAAAAATCATAGTGATGCACGTATTTCTTGGGTCCTAAAAAAAGCTTTGGATTTCCATTTTTTTTACTTTCAACGGTCCATTGCCGTGAATTTCACAGGAGAAATTCTTTGGGCCACTTTTCGCTTTCCAATTCCAAACAACCGTGTCTCTTACGGTCCGCAATGGCGGAGACGAACGGGGCCGCCAATTTAAACACAAAAAATGGGAATTTTATCTGTGGTGTAGTGGAAGGTAAATGAATTATTTTAAATTCTTATTGTCTTATTGCTTGAAATTTCTACCACGGAAAATTCTGCCATGGACCGCAATGAGGTTTGTCAAGTACCATCGAACACTGAAGACAATATACTTTTTTCGTCACTAGAATTTTTATTTTTTATTAACTCTGAAGGTATAAGATTTCAATCACTGTTCAATTGTTATAGGATTTTATGGTCGTCCTTGGACAACCGAGCAGCGAAAGGATTTATTTCAGAAGTGAGTCAAATGCTAAAGTAGAAAACTTTCACATCCTAACTTTAGTACAATATTAGATAAATATTTCAATACGATTATTGTTTAATTAAACAAACTGTGCATTACATTTTGAATATTAATTAGAGCATAATAAAAATAGTTTAATATTTTGATGTATCGTTAAAAATATTTTATATCATTTGTTACTTTTTTTATATGACTTATAAATTTTTTTTTCTGTATATCACCTATTTTTAGTGAATTAGTCAAGCAATATACTTCTTGCAGGTTGAAGAAATGGGGCATGGATTCCTATTTATATGCACCAAAAGATGATTATAAACACCGTGCATACTGGCGTGATTTATACACTGTTGAAGAAGCCGAACATCTAACAGGATTAATTGCAGCTGCTCGAGAATGTGGAATTACATTTTATTATGCCTTATCACCAGGCTTGGATATTACGTACTCCAGTACAAAAGAAATAACTGCTTTGAAAAGGAAACTTGAACAAGTTAGCCAATTTGGCTGTATAGCATTTGCCTTGTTGTTCGATGATATTGAACCTGAAATGAGTGAAGCAGATAAAGAAGTGTTCCAGTCATTTGCACATGCACAAGTACATAAATGACATTCCATTCATATAAATTGCAGCTCAATTATATATTTATATGGTAAACAAAATATTGTAATCTAATCTATTTCCTAGGTCTCTGTGACAAATGATATTTTTCAACATCTTGGCCAGCCACGATTCTTATTATGTCCAACACAGTACTGTGGGACACGCGCAATGCCTAACGTCGCGACGTCGGAGTATCTTAATACGCTTGGTAGTAAATTAGCACAAGAAATAGATATAATGTGGACCGGTCCAAAGGTAATTTCAAGACTCCTGACTGTCGAATCTATCGAAGAGATCACAGAAGTTCTAAGAAGGCCGCCAGTTATCTGGGATAATCTCCACGCTAATGATTACGACCAAAAACGAGTATTCCTCGGGCCATATGCTGGAAGGTCTCCAGATCTGATTCCCAAGCTCAGAGGAGTATTGACTAATCCCAACTGCGAGTATGGCGCAAATTTCATAGCAATTCACACCTTAGCACAATGGAGTAGATGCAATGTAGACGGCAAAAGGGACTTGAGTTTAAGTAAGTTCTACTATTTAAGCACTCCACAAAGTAAACTTTTCTTATGGATAATTTTACGATACTACATTTTTCACATTAGATGACACTGTATCAGCGGATATTAAATTGGAAACGGAGACTGAGGACGGTGTAATTGGAGAAGATGTTCCATCGACACTATCTCCAAATATGTATCATCCACGACACGCATTAAAGAATGCTATAAATGATTGGCTCCCGGAATTTAGTAAAAAGCGTGCTGCATGGGGCGTCATAGCAAAACCACAACCATGCGTTGCACCGACCATACCAATTCCTATCATTCCATCAGTGAATACCTGCATGAGTCTCACTGCTACCACGAATACTGTTGTATCTGCTACACCTGCTCCTGTAAACAATTCAAATCATCTTCAAGCATTAGCAGAGGTTTGTTCGAACGTAACGGGCAGTGAGAGCTTCCCACCACCACCGACGGCAGGACCTGTTATGAATTCTCTAGTGTCTGATACAAAAGTTGTTAGCGAGCCTATCATACCCACAGTTGCACCGTTAGGAGTTCCTAGTGCGCCTGTACTTGCTGCTCCTTCTACAGAACCAATGGACTGTAACACCACTCCTGGAAATTCACCCACGCATCTGGTTAAAATCCCAACAGAGGACGATGCGATGGTAGAAAATACTTCGGTAGGTTTCTTGGATGGATTTATTACGTTAGGACACATTTTATTTACTCAAAGATATTACGCCTATTATGAACTACTAAATGGAAACTTTATAATTACTTGTTGTAACTTTATAATCACATCTCTTGTTGAGGAATTCAAATATATCAGATCACTTATAGCCGTCTGATAAACGATAGATTAAAGTAACATAAAATTATTATTCTGTCAGACATGTAGTGGAGCTTCAGGAAGTATGCAAGTCGAAGTAGATGGAACTTCACCCACAGTAAATGGCACGCAAATGATAGTTGAAAATGATAATGAGAATCATGATAGCACAGATTTACTCGACGTAAAGGATCCAGATAAACAACTTACGCAGGAAGACCTATCGCTTTTATGCGATCTCTTTTATCTACCATTCGAACATGGTGGTCAAGGTATACAGTTGTTGCAAGAATTCAATTGGTTGAAAAGCAACGCTCAAGTTGTAATGAAGAAACCTAAGGACGATGAAGCAAGTTCGAAAGCAGACGTAAGTTTGTATAATAACTCTTCGTTGCATTATCATTTATTTTTATTTTACTGTACAAGTCATTTTAAATTAATGAAATTTATTTTTATTAAATACACTACAGGCTGAAGAATGGCATGTACGCGCTGTTAAGATGAATGATATGTGTAATGCAGTGAACAGATTGTTTCAAAGACTCACATATTGCAACAATCGCGAATTACTGTACGACCTTTATTCATACGTTTGGGACATGAGAGGTGTTGTGTCACTTTTGAATAGTTACGTAAAATGGCTGGGTGAGTTGGCACATATTCATATTTTCCTTAGACAAACTTATAGGATGCTGATTGACCTTGATAAGATACTATTCAGTGGTCCACCTCATCTTGTATCTGGCATAATCCGTTTGCTGAGTTTTAATCATTTAGATCTCAAAATATGAATATACGAATTCTTTTCTGTTTTTTTTTTGTTTTAATTATCACAAAGACTGTTTTACGCAGCTATGGGATAAATCAGTTAATATACATTCAATATTATCTATAATCTGTGAAGTAATAGCACAAATAATTTAAGAAAAGAGTTTTTATTATAAGAGTCATGTTAAATCATAAATCTTCTCGTATAGCCTTTACAGAAAGTAGTATCTTTGTAATGTTAATTTCAAACGAGAATATTCAGAAGCGCTTGAAAGTAAAACGCTTAAGTAATTATTCAAATATATTCATAATAATTGTGCAATTATTGCTCAGCGACGGATAGTAGATCATAAATAAGAATTGTTATCGATTATAATTACAAAGTAAATCATTTAGTAATGCTGGTATGCTGGTACCAACTACGTTTCCAAAAGATCAGTTAAATGTGGTAAACATTCTTCTTTCTTGACAATTTTTCACAGTTTTAAATGTTTACCAGTAGTATTTTTAGTTGAATATTCAACATTCTTAAAATTTATCAAAAAAATGTCATATCGATTAACCACGCCACAGACGAGTGTTGATATCGCTCTTCCTCACAAGTATTATAAATCATTACCTATACTTATATTTCAGAAGAAAACTATCTGCAGTACTGGTAAGTGTGATATTACCTTCTTTTTTTAACCCCGTTCGCTCGTTTGACAAGGAAGATTTTTAGGATAATGTTCAGAATTCAAGAAAACACTTGTTCATTGTTCCCATTAAGATATTAATAATGTAAGACTAGACATGTAATAATGTAAGACTAGTGCTCGAAACTTTTAACAATATCTATTTTAAACTCAACATTCACTTGAACAAATAATGAACTCTGAACGTGTTTCGTACCTTTCCATAAATTCATCAGTATGGATGAAGGAATTATTTTCTTGTATTCCACTATCTCCTCTTCTATTGATTATACCACTATAATTTATTAATATAAGTATCCTTACCATGATAATTTTTCTTCGCTAACTATCATTCACTGGTAATACAATGGCGCGAAAAATACATTATTATATTTATATACACAGTTCTGGGAATTTGGATCTTCCTTGTAAAACGATGTGACTCCCTACCATCAATAGTAGTAATATTGTTCAATATTTGCACGTTTTCTATCTCCGTGAATTATCGTCATTTCTAACGATTAATTAAATCGAATAGAATACGATAATTGGAGTAATCTAACGGAGTAAATATATAGTTGGTCTCGCACGCAACATTCGCATATTGATGGGAATCAATTCTTTTCACTTTCCAATGTTTATTATTTAGCTTATTGCGATTAAATGATATTTTTCCAACAATTTGCGAGATATTGAACGTGTGAGACTATCTTCTTATCGAGCAAACATATCACGCCGCGCATGCACTTTTAAAGCAAATTAAATTGAAAAAAAAATAGACTACTCAGAAAAAAAAAACCGAAATTTATTCATTTTTGAAACTTGCAAATGCTGCATATTAGCGCGATTAGAGAATCGTAATTTTATACTTTGTCCCGTAGTAATAGCTCGTTCGTAAATAAATGTTCAGCAAGTAGTCATTCAGTAAGGCACACATTTTTATGAATAAGAGCAACGTGATTTTTTTTAAAGAAAAACAACTGCGGGATGCAGTCTTCTAGAGGCAAGGGATAAAGAAGGGAATAATTTGCTCTGAAATTAAAAATTGAGAATAAACACATGCGATTTGTCATTTCTGCGCGCATTGAGAAATGACAAACGTGTAGCGCGATGCGCGACAAATAAAGCGATACGAAAGCAAAGGATTCCGTGATTGCAATCTATTAATATCTTTTATCATAAGATTGTATAAAATATTTCCTTTTAAATACATTTTACTGAAAATCAGGGCGTCCTTTTGACAAACGTATCGCGATATCTGTGAGGCAGACGTTGACGTTTTTACACCATTCCGAAATATATTGAAGAACAAAACTTAAAAATCCATTAATCTACAATAATTATATACAGGAATGTCACAAAACGTCAAGGTTTCTTTGTATAATTTCCTCCCTTTGTTTCTTTCTTTGATTCTATCATCCGAACCAGTTACATCACTCTGTAATGTAAACGAAAGCGATCAACAGCATCCTTGTGGAAGCGAACAAATTTCGCATTTCAAATCTTCCAAGTGCCAGCTACTAATTTACTCATTGATTTTCTTTACGGCCGACGATCGGTTGGGAAGTACTCGTCGAGTAGATACACAATTGAATACAAATATACTTCTATTTATTTAATTGACATAAATATATTTCAAGATACTTTTTACCACTCATCATATTGTCTAAGAATCCTATACATTTCTTACATTCAATATTCTTATATTGATCCTTGAAAATCATTGTGTGTTCCTTTATAGTAACGTTGATATTCGTGAAAACTTTGACGAATACAGCCCTGCTGAGTCGTCTTGGCGTCATTGTGGAAGAGTATGGCTTTGTCAACTTAACTAACTTGACGTTCTGTGTTTTCTGTCTTGTTGATAGCGTTTGGCAGATTCCCGTCGACGATGACAACCTTTACCCAGGGCAGCTATACATGTATGCGACTTATCTGTCTCCTCTGAGTAACTCAGCATATAAAGCGCGCGATACGTCAAAGTCTCGTGCAGTTTTATCCGTTTGTATTTTGCATTGTATATTTTGCGAATTTGAATAGCTACTTTGTTATACACGATTCGCAGATAGATATAATGCGCGAGACTTCGACGAGAAAATATATTTGCAGCGCGTAAATACGAGCGTGCGAGAACATCTTTAGAAGCGCGTAGTCAATTGTAAAACTTTAGAAGTACGCTTCAATTAGAGAATTATTCTTCTTGCGAAAATCACTGGCAATATAACGAAATTATTTTTATTCGCGAATAGCGATATTGCATTTAAAATTGTAATGTTATGCTGCATTGAGTATTTATTATCAATGATTAATTGGTCATTTTTATTAATTGGTAATTATGCGTTCAGTATGTTCAGATAATTTTCGTAAGAAAGGATAACGTTCGAAAGTTATTATTTCCAATTGGCAAAGCCTAGGGATGAGAACTTATCGTAAACTCTTGATTTGTCTTGTCATCAGTATTATTACGGGTCGATTTTGATTAATCGAAGCTTTTTTCTCTACTCTTTGAAGATTTGATAACACTAAAAAACGAAACTTCGATTGATCCTTAATTGTTCCTGTGCTGAATATGAAGTATCCACTTGCCAACTTACCAACACTAATTTATTTTTCTTCCTTTCAGACTACCGTATTCTTTTTTCAGGAGGAACGAAAGTTTTGTTTCAGGCGTATTTTGGCAATTTGTACCATCATTCAAACCTTTCAGATTCCTTTCCTAATCCTTTGACAATTCAGGAGTTCACGACGCGCGAATTCAGGGTTTAACACTTTCTTGCTGTTTGTTTAATAATTGACATTTTCTTGTAAAATCGTCATCAGCTGCATCAGTGAGGCTCAGAGAATTATTTTCTGTAATGAAACATATTTAAAAGTTTGATATTCACATAATCGAATTCTGAGAAAGTGCTAGATCTTTGATATGTAGATTCCATGACATGGACCTAATATTCTTCTTCTCTAATAAATAATTAGCCAGACAAACATATAAAATATTCATCAAAGCTTGCTTGCTAAGCTACACTAAGATTTTCTATATACGAATGAGCTTTAATAAACAATACGGGTTCAGGAGCGACAGTAAAATGAAGAAGCATAGCTATCCATGTTATGGAATCACAAAATACATTGCGTAAAATTAAGCAAAATTTGGAGACCGATACAGTGGAGGCTAGGCGAAACAAATTACAATTAAGGCATTTATGGGAAATTCATTGCGTTTGACAAATATATAATTATTTATATTCATATAGGGTTTTCGAATGGCTGGAAAGAAACATTCATGAGTGGAGACCAAGAGCCATGGGTATTTCGTGGCGGACTTACAGCTGACTTGCAGGTATACCTTGTAAAATTTCATGTAAATGCTCAAAGCGAAATTTGACGGTGTCGTTATACATTTAAATTAAAATTTTTTCTTCGTGTACAGAGACTTATTCCGGTGGATAGTGGCAATGATTTATTTGTCTACAAAGCACCAGAAGTACCTAGCAGCAAGATATATACCATTCGACCTTACTTACCTGCGGATGAAGATGCTGTTTATGCTGTTTGTAATCAAATTACCGGTTTCACGACACCATCTGCTGTAGCAGATAGGTATGTCAAAAAAATACATATACGAAATTTACTAGGTGAATAAGTTTGAATTAACAAATGTATTGGACTTATTCAGGCTTGTTGGAGGATTCTTAACGTTAAGTCCAGAACTTTGTATGATCGTCGAAGACGAAGATGGGATTGTTGGTTATGCCCTTGCTGCTCTTAATATTAAAACTTTTAATCAAAAGATGGCTGTCTCTTGGATTCCTGAATTGAAAGCCAAATATCCTTTAGATGACAATATAAATGATCTACCGCCTAATGTTCAGGTAAAGCACTTTCACTCTTAGTCTAATTTACAAAGTTATAATCCTGCTACAGTATTGATTTGATTGAATGTGATATATTTACAGGAAGCAATACGATTCTTCCATTCCTCTGTGCCTGATACGCCAGAACAGTTATGTAGGCAACATCCTTCGCAAATGATATGTGCAGTATTACCCACCGTGCAGGATCAGTCTGTTCCAAAGCGATTGGTTACATGTGTTCTTGCCGCTTTAAGAGCTAATGGTAAGAATACAATTTTGAATTGCTATGTTTATATATGAGATTTTTAACACGCATAAAAAATAATTACTTACAGGCTCTTTTGGTGTTCATACGACGATACCTTCCATCGACAAAGAATCTCATGAATTTTATGGTAAACTAGGATTTGTCGACTTAAACACCGCCCAGGACGAAAGTGCTAGCAACATCACAATGTGCCGAAGTTTCTAACAAAGAGCAAGCACAATAGTAATACCCGTTAATAAGATATTCTTGTTTAGTTCGCAAACGAAAAAAATCACAGTATAGAACCTTTGTCTACGCCGAGTTCGTCGGTTCTATACTTTTTTCGAGAAAGGTATGCTGACGTTAAAGCGTCCCGATGCTCATTTCACACGTTCAATTCGGCATTTTTCACGAAAGGTATAATGTGTGATATATAATTTCCGCGGTTGCTCAAAGTCTCACGAACCTTCGGAAAATCATATATATATATGTGGCAAGGTCCCTTGGCTATGAACTTTGAGTTTCTAACCTGTTCAATGTCAAACTACGCATGTGAATTTAGGACCACGATAGACACGTATTTTGTGAGAGTATTCACGTGGCGACATAGACCCGTGTGCATTGTATATATTTGATAAGTAAGCTTTCAGAAAATACGATACGGCTTCATCATATCAAATCATAAGACGAAATGAGTATGGTAACATCAAAGTATAAAGTAATAAAAAGGCGTGCAATACGGAAAATTACGAAACATCTAATATATTGAATACTGGTGAATATTGAAACATCTAATATATTGAATACATGATTTATCGAATGATAATAGAAAGCACCAGATTCATAATAATATTTAAAAAATTTGCACTACAGATGTTACAAGCAACATAAAGTTCATACAGTCGCGATGTGTATTTCTTATACACAATTAACTCAAAGATCAGTTATATGAATTAAAATGTTACCATTTTTTTACGTAAATTTAATTTATATATCCGGCTCAAAATTGTTAAGAAATTATGCATTCACTGAGCAAACACTGATCACTGGTAACCGACTATTTGGCGAAGTTGTTAAGCCTTTGGCATTTTATTAGGACTACTGCCCAATGTTACAGCCAATAATTCCGCTTTTCTTTTTACGAAAACGGAGTGACCCATTTTAAAGAAGTATTTATTATTTGGGTAAAGATTTAATCGTTGCGACATTCGTGACAATTATGTTTTAACTATGTATAATTTCACGCGACATCTCGTAATCGTATTTTTGTATCGAAACTACAAACAGTAAAAAATAGTGATTTCAGTAATTATAAACAAAAATTCCTTCTTGTTATTCGAAACCTTAGTTCTAGTGATGGCTGAGTATTCACCAGCATACATAATGAGCAATCATTTTTAGCGTATTTTATATTGTGTGATAAGTTTAACAAAAGCACGCACTACAGAACTATAAATCTAAATTTCATTAACGAAAAAAAGATCGTACACGAGTGAGTCAGTCGTGAGGTCATAAGAATTTATTAATTACCGAAGGAGAGAAAGACGTAATTTGTAAGAATTAGCATTTCGATGTACAGTTAGATTAGATAACTATATTGGATTAAAATCTCTTTAGAAGTGTAAACTTTTGAAGTAGTTATCTAAAATTAATCGGTAATACTAATAATCGCTTTTATTTCATCGTAGCTTTCTTAAAAAAATATTCTTACGTCCATTCGCATGGTCACTCACATATTTTCATACTTCCAGATTAAGGATTACATTGAGACTCCCTATCGAGGAGAAACCTTTCGGTTATCGCAAAAGATGTATATAAATACTTCTTCCTTTTAGATGTATTTTATTAGATATAGGAATCGCCGCTTTTAGAACTTTTTATACTAACGTATCTTCGCGATAACCGAATATTCGATTGCGATGTCGAGATTACTGGAATGAGGCATATTATCGGTACTTCAAATTCTTTTTATTTTTATCGCACTTTTATCTCATACTATCACTTCTTCGTCATTATTGTGGCTTTATGTCCAATTTTTATAAACAAAAATTACTGCTGTACCCTAATTTCTTTTAGAACTT
This sequence comes from Hartigia nigra, assembly GCA_031001745.1. Lineage (NCBI taxonomy): Eukaryota > Metazoa > Arthropoda > Insecta > Hymenoptera > Cephidae > Hartigia > Hartigia nigra. The sequence continues at coordinate 1,310,560 of JARPRG010000277.1, forward strand.
GGTAATATCGTCACCATAATCAGTTTGATTTTCGAATAAAGCATAAATAATCTCCTTTATGCACATGTAGCCCTTTTTTTTGCTAAATATTTCTTTACATGCAACACTTTACGAATATGATGATATTCTTTCCAGTCATTTCGTTACCGTAGTTATTATCAATGTATCTGTAATTAATCTTACACCACGATACGTCATTAACTATGATTTATTCAAATAAACGTATAAAGACTGACCATCACCTTTATTATTTGGAACCATTCTTAAATTATTATAGACGGTAAAGGTTTATAAGGTTCTGCAATCTTTATGTAAGGATCTTCGAAAGACGATGTTATTGTTTCATTGTATATCCTTAATTGACGGATATCATCTTGTAATTTTGAAATCTGTGAATGGGAACTTGACATTAGGGGTGTGTAATTTAATAAAAATATATGTATGCGATATTTTAGAAATTCTAAGAGAAAAACCTTCAGAATTTCAGTCGCCATTAGTTTCTGTTCTGTGCGAGGTGTCAAACTTTTGGAATTCGTTGAACTTTCAAGATTGTTTAACGATTGAAGCAACTCGTGCAATTTTTTGTTTATATCCCTGTTAAAATAATGGATCAAAGATACATCGTATCAATTAGATAAAATGTACGTGACTTACTGAGGCCGTGCTTGTCTTCGGTTTCCCTTTTTATTATCGTTGATTTTACGCAATGATTTAAACATTGGAGGTAAATCACTCAGGTTGACAGCAAACGGGATATCACCTGTGAGAAATGAAACATTATATTTTTATGCGTTAACTGTAATTAAATTCTTAATGATTCATCCTAAAAGTGTAAGAAATTCATTTTACAATTTATTTAATTACCTACCTTCAGTTCTATTAGTAGCTTTATTAATACTTTTTTCGAAACTTCTTCTATCTCTTCTCCAGTCTTTTAACGTTTCTATATCCCTAAATTATTATTTTTTAATAACAATTTTCCTTTTGTGAGTAGAATAAAAAATGTATTCCGTATTCTCATTTCGTAACTCACTTCGTTCTTTGTAATGACAATGCTTGTATTTTCAGCATTTCTCTCAATTTAGAAATACATGCAAGACGCTGCTCCAACATAAAGTTTGTTCCTTGACTTTCACACCTGTTTAGATGAACTCGTTAATATAACAAACGTAATCGATAAATTAATTTCTCAACTTCTTTATTCGTGCAATAACTATTACACAACTGTAATAAAATGATGCACGACTTTCTCTCACTGTACGATGTTCGTTTCTACTAAGATTAAGACAACTTATAATATTTACACGCTGTATTTAACGTTCACGACGTTTCTGAAGATCGATATATGTCTCTAAAAAAGAAAGCATCCACTGGGGATCCTCCATTCGCATAGGAAAAAGTTTCATCATAACTCTGTCATTAGTAATTACATGAAAGATACGTTCCTTTAATTCAGTTTCTTTTGCAGTTGCCAACGCATCGATTTTCACTCGTCTTAAATTTCGCGGATCAATTTTTTCTAATCGTATTTTACAAGGCTTTGCTTTCTCGCAATCGCAATCAACAAGAACCACGTTATTCCTGACGTAGTGAGACCTTGGCGATGGTCCCAATAGTCGCAAAATCCCACTGTCTGGCATCTCAATACTCTCAGCAGAGGTACAAGTCCAACTAATGCTCTCAAGAAAACTTTCTTTGATAGTCTCGTTCTCATTTTTGATATCTCTTAATGGGCATAATTTTGTATTTTGAAAAGTAGCTCGTGAACACGAGTTTGATAGTCGCATCGTTAATTGCTCGTTATCCAGTGATTCATTTTTTTTTAACGGTTTCAGTTTGTTGGAAACTGCGATTCCATACCTGTTACTGGGTTTATAACGCCAACTCTTCTCGCGCACAGATTTCTTTTTTGGATGAGATGATTTGAATATAGTATACTTTAACATGGTTGATGTATTATTTGTAATTTTCTTTCTACTCGTTTTGGACTGATAACATAAAATCGTTGACGATTTTGCCTTGATTTCTTCTACAAACAAAAGTTGTAGCTTTAACTGGTAACTATTAAATAATCTGATATGTATACATACGATTGCTTGGCTTATCAATGGCTTCCTCTGGATATAATATATTCCATTCGCTTCTAAGAAAATCTTGAATTGCTTGACAACCTAAATTCACTATATCTTTTGGTGGATAATTTAACGGATTGCCAGCGACCTTCAATTCTTTTAAGTTTTGTAGAAGACCTGAATAATTATTTCGTTAAGTAATTACAATCTCAGACATACTCGCCATATAAAAAAAAATCATCTGCTTGTTTTCATACACAGTTCTAAGGGAAGCCTTTCAATTTTATTTCCTTGCATTAAAATCGTTTCCAAACTGGGATGATATTTAATACTCTCTGGCAACGAAGTTAAAAGATTATTTCTGACATCTAGCCACGTAATATTTTTTAATATTACAAACAATTCATCAGGAAGTTTCGTCAATTTGTTGTTTTCCAAATACAGCATCTGCGAATTAGAAAAATACTTTGTAACCAGGAACATTATCCAAATATAATTATAATTAAATATAATTTATATACCCGTAATCCGGGATAGGATTTAATCATATGGATTGGAAATTCCTCAATCCCAATATTTGCGCAATCCAAGTAAATTCCATTGCAACTAGGTCCTTTTTTTGGTATAGGAGGCAATGGTACGACAGGGGTTTTCAATTTACCATGAAACTTATTTTTCATAGGTGCGGATGAAATATCAGAAGCACTATCCGGTAAAACATCTTGAATAAGTGTTACATTCGGATCTATATGTGTTTCCTCTGAGTCTTGAATTGTTTTATCATCGGCCGTAGTTTTACAATCAGGCAAATGTTTTTCTACTCGTGAGACTTCTATCTGCCCAAAATTATAATCGTTTCCAAGGGACGAAGTTGCTAAGAATTTTTCATAATTATTTTCAGTATTATTATCATTCAGAAAAGCCTTTTCGTCCAGTACACGTGAAGAGCGCAAAGATGTATCATCCAATGATTTACCCTCATTCAACTTGCTATCGTTTTTACACTTGAAATAGATTTTATACATTAATCGTACTCTATAAATCATTAAATTTTATTACTTACGTCCGGTGTACTTTTATTTTCTGTATCTTCGTTAAGTTTTTGGTCCGCCGCAATGCTTTCGGCAGTAGAGGCTTCCGTAAATGTTTTTACGGAATCGTCAATACTTTCGTGACTTGACAAGAATTTAGAAATTTGTTCGTCAGAATTCTTATCGAAGCCATAGTAACGTGATAGTAAGTTCTGTGTAATATTCGACATTTTCGAGAAAGTAAAATGTCGAACAAAAAAGAGCTGATATTCGCAGGAAGCTTATAATATGGGACACAAGACGGTACTAGCTTGTTTATCAGTTGTCCTGGTGATTCAAACGATATTAGTGATATTGATTTAACATATTACTAATGTCCAAATACAACAAAATAGGCAAGATTTTCCTTTTCTGTAACCAGAAAATGGAGAATTAAAAAATTCGAATTCTCTATGCTCACTACGCTCATTCAGCTCTACGAACATCCTTTATGGATTGTTTTACATTATATGCGATATAAACTTATGGCAGAAATTATAGTGAAAAATTATGAACAATAATGACCGTAAAATCAAGTTAACGACATTACTAAAA
>JARPRG010000277.1:1314356-1335304 GCA_031001745.1 Hartigia nigra
TTTGAAGCTTCTCTACTCTTAATAGTGGCCTCTCGAAAAGTTTGTAAAATATACGTACGCTGTGCTTGCTAGTATTTACATGATAAAAGTGAAATAATTTTTAACACCACGCACATATGTCCAGTGCGTCCAGTGTCTACCACGTCGATAGGAATAATATTTTTCTACAATTATTAGCTTACTGTAGTTTCATTGTGATTTGAAGAAAGTGCGTCCTGTTCCTACGGATCTACCGAGTAATATTCAACATTACAAGGTGCCCTAAGGTTGCACAATGTCGGATTCCGAGGCGAGCAATTTTTCTGGCAATCAGACCGATCGTGGAGGTGGAGGTAGCGATAGCGAAGCCGAGGCAGATCATTCCGTAAAATCTGCTGCTGGTAGCGATGTTGGAAGTACGGGTGCACGATCTCGAAGTGTGTCCAGAAGTCGAAGTCGGTCTAGATCACGATCACGGAGTCATTCCAGGTCAAGATCACGTTCACGTTCTCGTTCTGGCTCAGGGTGAGTTTCTTTGAGTGAAGAATGATGGTTGATATTATGAAGTAATTGGAATGATTATTGATATGTAATTTTTAAATATTTGTATCTGCGTGCAGGTCTGATGATGGAAAAGCAGATGAGGCTGAAGAAGCTCGGTCTGGTGATGAAGAGGAACCTGAACCTGAGGAAGAACCAGAAGGTAATAAATAAATGATTGATATTATTCATTGCAGTTATTATTTATCATTTATTAGTATTTTTTTAGAAATAAGTCATTTATTTATTGTACGATTATTATGTTAGGGGAGGACTTGGATAACAGTAGCGAGTATGATGAGGAGGAGGAGGAAGATGACGATAGACCTAGAAAGAAAAAGAAGAAGGATAGATATGGTGGTTTTATTATTGACGAAGCAGAGGTTGACGATGAAGTTGAGGATGATGAAGAATGGGAGGAAGGGGCACAAGAAATTGGAATTGTTGGTAATGAGGTTGATGAATTAGGGCCTACTGCTCGTGAAATTGAAGGAAGACGCAGAGGAACCAACCTGTGGGAGTAAGTATTGAAGGACTACTATAATTATGTCTATTTTCTTATGTATGAACAAATTAGGTACAATCTCCATTATATAGCGAAACTTGATAACATGCAGGCATACTATTAAATTTTTTGCATAGCTCGCAGAAAGAAGATGAAATTGAAGAATACTTAAGAAAGAAATATGCTGACGAGTCTATGGCTGCTCGACACTTTGGAGATGGTGGTGAAGAAATGAGTGATGAAATCACTCAACAAACTTTACTGCCAGGTGTTAAAGATCCTAATCTTTGGATGGTTAAGTGTCGCATCGGTGAAGAGAAGGCAACTGTACTTTTACTGATGCGCAAGTTTATTACATACCAGTTCTCAGGTAAATTTTGTAATTAAACAAAAACAATAACGTAATGAATGATACTTCCTTCAGAGACAGTCTATTAATTGAAATAATGTTTTTTGTATGTATCAGGTGAACCATTGCAAATAAAATCTGTGGTAGCCCCAGAAGGTGTTAAAGGTTACATCTACATAGAGGCTTATAAACAACCACACGTAAAGTCTGCTATAGAAAACGTCGGTAATTTAAGGGTGGGTATCTGGAAACAACAGATGGTACCGATCAAAGAAATGACTGATGTTCTGCGAGTCGTAAAAGAGCAAACTGGTCTTAAAGCTAAACAATGGGTCAGACTAAAGAGAGGCATTTACAAAGATGACATAGCACAAGTGGATTACGTTGATTTAGCACAAAATCAAGTTCACCTGAAATTACTACCTAGAATCGACTATACAAGACCTCGCGGGGCACTTAGAACGGCGCAAAGTGAATCTGAGGCTCTAAAAAGAAAAAAGAAGAGAAGGCCACCTGCGAAACCATTTGATCCTGAAGCCATTCGTGCTATTGGTGGTGAAGTTACCAGTGACGGAGACTTTTTGATATTTGAGGGCAATCGATACAGCCGTAAAGGGTATGTATAAGTATATAGAATATTAACAAAATATTAGTTTAATCTATTATAACTTACATTGAATAATATTCTCTCTTTTATAGATTCTTGTACAAAAATTTCACAACAAGTGCTATAATTGCTGAAGGCATAAAGCCAACTCTTTCCGAACTCGAACGATTTGAAGAAGCTCCTGAAGGTATTGATATAGAATTGAGCGGTACTCCATCAACAGGTGCATCCACTGGAAAGGACGACCAGGCCGTAACGCATTCATTCAGCAATGGAGACAACGTCGAGGTCTGTGAAGGAGAATTAATGAACTTGCAAGGAAAAATCGTCTCCATAGACGGAAATATGATAATGGTAATGCCAAAGCATGAAGAGCTTAAAGAAGCATTGGAATTCCAAGCGTCTGAACTCAGAAAGTACTTTACTATGGGGGATCATGTTAAGGTAAATATAATGTAACTGCTAATGCTATAATACCTACTCTATAGTATCCAATTCTTTTTAAAAATAAAAACAAGTTACAAAGTTATTGTTGTATCCAGGTTGTAGCGGGCAGATACGAGGGTGACACAGGTTTAATTGTACGTGTTGAACAAAACAGAGTTGTATTATTCTCCGATTTGTCAATGCACGAGCTCGAAGTACTTCCAAGAGATCTTCAACTCTGCTCTGACATGGCAACTGGTGTTGATAGTTTAGGACAGTTTCAATGGGGCGATCTTGTTCAGTTGGATGCGCAAACTGTCGGCGTGATAGTACGTCTCGAGCGTGAAAATTTCCACGTACTCTCAATGCATGGAAAGGTGGTCGAAGCCAGACCACAAGGTCTAACAAAACGTCGTGAGAATAGAAACGCAGTGGCACTGGATTCACAGCAAAATACTATTCAAAAGAAGGATATAGTGAAAGTAGTCGACGGTCCTCATGCTGGTAGAGGTGGCGAGATAAAACATCTTTACAGAAGTTTCGCTTTTCTGCATTCACGAATGTATGTGGATAACGGTGGTATATTCGTCTGCAAAACAAGACACTTACAGCAAGCTGGCGGAAATAAATCCGGAATGACGCCGTCCATGTCACCAATTTCCGGTTTCATGTCACCAAGGATCGCGTCGCCAATGCATCCGAGTGGGTAAGTACATAAATTAATTACAATTTTTCTTGAATTTAAATTAATACTGTAAATATATTGGGAAACATCAATTTTTAGTGGTGGTTTTGGGAGAGGCGGTGGTGGTGGACGAGGAAGAGGACGAGGAGGCGGTATAAGACGCGACAGAGAACTCATCGGTACAACTATAAAAATTACTCGAGGTCCCTACAAAGGAAATGTCGGAATTGTCAAAGATGCCACAGAAAAAACAGCTCGCGTTGAGTTACATTCTACGTGTCAAACAATTTCCGTAGACAGATCTCACATAGCAAATGTTGGGGTTCCTACAAAGGACGGTAGCTTCAGCAGTTACAGTCGTACCCCTGCATATACTGCTGGTGGACAAACACCAATGTACGCCAGAGATGGATCCAAAACACCAATGCATGGTTCTCAAACACCTATGTACGAGAGTAAGTATTTCTGTACAAAGATAATATACATTATAATAATTATGGTATACGAGAACCTGAAAGTTTAAATTGTATTATTCTAATATTTTTAATTAACTATTTCACAGATGGATCTCGGACACCTCATTATGGTTCAATGACACCATCACACGACGGTTCACGTACTCCAGGTCAGTCCGGAGCTTGGGATCCAGCTGTTACGAATACACCTGCCAGAAGTAACGACTTTGACGGATATAGTATGGAAGAAGGAGGATCTCCAGGTTACGCACCTGGTTATCCAGGAACGGGTGGTCCTTTCACTCCACAAACACCTGGTACTATGTATGGATCAGAACAAAGTTACAGTCCGTATCAGCCAAGTCCCAGCCCTGCAGCAAGTGCTACTGCAAGTCCAAGTCCGGCGGGATACATTGCTACACCTTCTCCATCAGGAACTGGATATACGACTAGTCCTCATGGAGCTTTTGCTACACCATCACCTATGGGATACAGCCCAATGACACCAGGTAAATAAAGATACAAATTGTCCTCCAAGAACATAGCCCAAATCCATATTAAAATTATTGGACAATGACATGTTCTGTGTTCCTTTAGGTGTTGCTGGAAGTCCTTACAATCCTCAAACTCCTGGTGCAGGGCTCGACGCAGGAGTTTCGTCAGGAATGATAGGTGGTTCGGAATGGCACACGACTGACATAGAAGTTCGTATTCGTGATTCCCATCAGGATCCTGCATTAGCTGGTCAACAAGGTGTCATTCGTGGAATTTCAGTAAGTTCTTATTTGTTACATTCTTTTGTTCTTATCTTGATACCGTATACGGTTGATCTAACGTGGAGAGATTTTTTTTTGTTTTCCAGGGCGGCATGTGTGCGGTATTCCTACCAGCAGAAGATCGCGTTGTTAACTTAGTATGTGAACAATTAGAACCTGTAGTACCGTCGCGCGGTGATCGTGTCAAGGTAGTCTTAGGTGAAGATCGTGAAGCTGTGGGTACTTTACTCTCAATTGACAATCAGGAAGGAGTTGTAAAACTCAATACGGAAGAAGTTAAAATGTTGCTCTTGCGATATTTGTGTAAGATGAAAGCTCCTGCCTCATAATTTTAATCCTGTTCATTTCTGTGGTGTAATAAAGAATTTCCGTGTAACACAATGCAAACGGATTCTAAGTTCTTACGGTGCAGTACATGCCTGAAGGACAGCTGTACCTATAATCAATTACATACATTAATCATACTCAGGACTATATGATATACATATTTGCAAGTTGAAAAATAATCTTTCGGATTTCCGATGTAGTAAATGAGAATTTACGAAATTTCAAATTGTTCCTGATTTTAGGGTCTGTTATCGAAGAAGAAAGATATATTATATATTATTTGAAATGATGATTCATATTATTTTCATGTTATTCGTATTCTGTCCTTGCACCATTCAGAATTGAATTTATTATGAACAATATTTTTCTGTAATATAACATCGCCCGTATAGCATAACCATGCAAACGTGTGACTACTCTGTTATCCTACTTATTATAAATTTTGTAATAAATTGGGGATAATAATTGAATAATTGACCAAACAATAGTACACTGACTATTTTTTTGTACCTAATCCTTAAAATATCTTATACATCATTTCAACGCTGACTTGGAATATAATAAAGTATAGTAGACCCCTTAAGTGAAGATTCTTGAAGATGTAACGGCGATTTGAAAAAGCGATCACTAAGCGAGAGCCTTCCACTCTTCAACAGTTGGTAGTGGAGGTGATCCGAATGTCTCGATATGCAGGTGATCGGAGAAGCGTTCACTTACCGAATATTTACTTAACGAGAGTACTGTACTATAATATGGAAAGTGTAAATGGAAAATGTTTGAAGACCAGATGATATGTAGGAAAGAATATGTATAATCTAGTTCGATATAAATTCATTATAATAATACAGGAAAATGAATAATGGCAATGGTATTGATGTAAGCACCTAGAGGTCAACAAGAATGACATATTTGACGTATAACGGTCACAAATGCGACAGGTGTATAATCGCACAGTTGTTTACGTTCGAAACTAGTGGAAAAAAGTATAAGTTATGATAAGAGAAAATTTCAGGCAATTAATTGCCATTGGACCTATGGTATTTCTTTTACATGCAGAATAGATGTATATATATACTATTATCATTAAACTTTAACGTTATGTTATTAATATTATATTATTAATATAATATTGTTATGACATCGGGTCGGCTAAAATTTGAGCAGTAAACTGAAAATATTTATCACCGTAAAATGTGCACAATTTGTGTTTAAAAACAATTAATTTCACTGTGCACGTGAGAATATTTGACTTATTATTTTATCACTTATGTTATATTACCGATAATGATAGAGATGAATACGAACGAGGAATTACCTCTTCGGAGTTAGTCTTCATTCATGACACTAGAATTCCTTCTTTTTTCTTTATAACGCAAAATAATTGAACGAATGTTTCTTAAAATACTGTTATATCGATATGCTTAAATAATACAGGAGAGTAAATCTAGAGAATAGATATGTGGCAGTTTGTTGCTACTCCCTGAACGTAATTTAACTTTGGTCCATGGTCGGCGGATTGTAATTGAACCAAAGAAGATTTTGGGACTATAAGACGTTGCAATTATTTACACCCACACACCGTGTGGATTTTTACTGGTAGGCACTGCAGTTTCTAATTGCCTTGGAGATCCTATCATTTTACGCGTACTACCGGGTTTGTGTGCACCTGAAATATAATTCATATATGGAAATCATTCGTAATGATTTTATTCGTCAGGCTATTCACCTTCTAGCAAATGCTTCACTTGCTCATCCTGGCAAGCTACCGTCAGACTCTGCAAGTTGGCTTCCTTCATGTCAGCAACTAGACGTTCTACTTGTAACTTTTTCTCTACAATTGCTGACTCTAAACTCACTACTTCGAGCTTCAGAGATTCTGCGCATTGAGTGGCTAATTCCGCCGAACGTTTCACTTGTTCTACTTCATTCTGAAGATGCTCTACCTCATTTATTATTTTTCTCTCCATGATTTGACGCTCATCTGATTCGCGACTTATACTATGCTGTTCTACCGCAAGCTCTTCCATTACTAACCTGAAGAACAAGAAGATAATGTAAGTACTGAAAGTGTTTAAATAACAATTTTCAATGACTGCTGGAGGATTTACCTGATTTTGTTCTTGCATTGCAACAACTCTGTTTCGCAATTTGCTAGCTTTGATCTCAGCAATGTTATCTCTGATTTTAAAGTTTTTTCTTGTTGCCGTACAATTTCACTTTCTTCTTCTACATGCGCCAATTCTTTTAGCTGGAGCAGAAAATCGGATTAATAAATGTCTCGTACATTATTAACGTAACATTGTGGACATACACTCATATTTTTGTGAAGAGAAACAGAACTTCTTAGATGTTAATTTTATATACATTGTTTTATATATTTATAAAACAGAATTACTTTATGTCTAAGTATTGCAGTACCAGAAATAGAAACTGACTTTCCAGAGTAAAGAACGAGCAGGCGGATCTTGGCGCTTTGATAAATTTCAGGTAGTTATTTTGAATTGCAAAATGCAGTGAGTCTGCTTGGCGTGCCATTATTGTTACATTAAAAGTATCATACACTTAAGTTGGACCACATTATTTTATCACGAATATGTACCTGTTCCTCGATAATTCGACCGGTGGATTCAATGCGATTCACTTCTTCAGAAATAAAGTCCATCTGATGTATTTGCTCTCTATTCTTAGTTTCCCAGTACAGAATTTCAGCATCAAACTATATTTAGTAAATAAATTTAAATTGCACTCCTTAAATAAGAAATGTCTATTTCCAATAGATATCTTTATTTAGATAATCGAGATCACACGATGAATATGCTTAATAGAAAGTCTAATTTGTATGTTGAAGCTTTTATAGCAAAATGAAATGTTCTGTGCGTAATACTGTTGCAAAATTACTCGTTATAGCTGCGATTAGAGGGATGTGCGTGACTACGCATGGACTGAGTAATATGAAATTGGCATGAAGCCAGGTAAGAGAAAGAACGTGTAATATGCATAGCTTAAGTTAGGACAATATAATATAATTTAAATTCTCAAAGATAATAAAATTATTAAGAATTGTTTATTTAATATTATGTTGCACAAAGTATTTATGTTTGACAGTACCTTTGTAAGATCAGCCTGCTGAGCGTTTATGGTATCCCGTTGTTTATTAACTAGTCTAATAAGTTCAACATATCGTTGAGTATATGCAACAGTCACCATATTCTGAGACTGCCCTGTTCCCTGATTACCAGATTGTGGCGGGGTTTTAGATTCTTGAAACTCCTACCACATTAAGAAAAACAAAATTATTTAATAATACAAATATTGAAAATTTTCATGTGAACTGTTTTTTAGAAAAAGAAATGATTTTTTAAAGAAAATAAAAACACATGCCATTTGATTTTCATTGATGCTATTAATACCTGGATGAGATTTCTTTTCGACTTGGTGGGATTACTTGGAGAAAACTGTTCTTCTTTTTGAAGATGTGGACTTCCACTATTGGTATTTGATAAAAATTGTGATCTTCCAGGACTATTAACATTTGGAGGTGGAGGATCTCTGTACGGTGGCAAAGTTCGTAATGGTGGTGAAACTGGACCAGGTGGATCCCTGTAGGGTGGTACTTCTCGTACCTTCTTCTGTGGCAAATATATACTTGCTGTGAAAGAAAAAAATAACATAAGTAAAATCCATAAAGTAATCATTCAATTACATGGATTTTTGTATGAAAGAATATTTACTCACTATCCCCACTAACTGTTTTTGTAGGAGACTGAGCAGGTTTTTGAGCAGCTTTCCGAATATTGCACTCCTTAGATTTTAATTGCGGTGTTGGTTGAACTATGGCAACATTTTCCATTTGAACCTTAAATTGTAGTACAAAACCAAGAGGATTGTATTTAATCAGAACAAAATATATATATAATTTATTGAATGCACTGACATAGATAAAAGAATTACCTCACTATTATTATCAGTAACTGTTCCATGAAGGCCACTGAATGTGAGAGATTTTCGGATATCCCGATTTCTCTCAATTCCTCCTTGCAATTCATCATACTCAGACATTGGAATAGTGGGACTACCCTTGAGATCATCTTGAACCGCACTACTTGTTGAATGCTCTGCCAAAGTACTGGGCAAACCATTTGTTCTTATCCCATGCATCATACGCCCACCTTGCACCTTATTTCCTTCTGGTGTGGACCGTCTTAAGATCAATTGAACTTCCGAAGAATACTCTCCCCATTTCATCAAAATCTATTGCCAACACAATTATTAATATCAAACAATTTATATCAGCTGCATAAACAGTTAAATGCTTGTAATTTGAATCCTTAATCGGTAATCATTAAAGAAAGTATAATTGATACTTTCATTTAAAGTTGTATTCATTTAAAACATATATTTTAATATATTTGCGATTGTACCTTAAGAGGATTTTCATATGGTGCAAGTAGCCTTTCATTTGTACGCCATCGTTCAACCAAGGTAAATCTACCTGTTTGAGCTGTTGCATGTGCCAATGCATAGACAACATCCTAAAATTATATATTCATATATACCTATATATATAAATGTATATTTTAGAAATATTAACTATATTTTACAGTGACGATGAAACACTTTGTTAAAAAGAAAACTTATCTAGCATCATTACATTGAATAAAGCAAAGAGAAAAATTCATAATGCATTTAAAGTGTCAGGCATCCAGAGTGAAATCATGTTTCCACAAGTGATTTGATTGACACAATAAAATGATTTTATAAAAGATTACATACCTGACAAGTAGTGGATTCGGTAACGCCACAAACAATACGTTGAATACCCTCCACCCACACCTTTAGCTCCATCGTCTCACCGGTGATACTGTTTACGCCTACTTTCTTGCATTTCCCGACCGTAAATCCTAAGCTTTTAACGTTCTCACATTTCACTATTTTACTAGTGCGTGATGTTAAGTTTCACACGAAATCGAACGCCTATTCGCCTTTACTGGCTTCGCAAGAAGATGGAAGGGTAACGCAACAAACTTTCTTCTGAGGATCAACTTAATTTAAAGTAGCACTCAAGTACGTATCACTAAAGTACGATCCACTTTCTATTAAACTGTTAAGCTTTATAACCTGAAATATCCAATTATCAACAAAATGACAGTTTCGAATCTTTAACCAAATGAATGTAAGATGGGCAACTAATAAGATAACCCACTTTGTTACCGCATTTCGACAATACACATTTCTTTGTACAAAGGACATTGATGTGAATATATTTGAGTATGAAGCTACTATTTCGTTTACTCTGAATGATACTGACACTCCATTGAAAAATTACATTGATTTAGTCTTGATAACATTTTTATTACGTTTGTAGTGATCTTAAATATTGAGTCCAGGACAAATTATACAGTAAAGTTGTATTAAAGAGGACGTATCCCACTGACCTACATCTTTATCTACATATCTCGAATTATAAAAGGCTACATGAGTGATCCAAAAGTTATACATGAGTATTTGTAAATTAATAATTTTAATATATGTATGTCGATATTTTTTTTCATAGAGAAATTGTAGAAATTCTTCCGCTAAAAACAAATTATATACATGTGATTTACAATTCATGGATAGAGGTACTACTCTATGTTGTTTCATTGTTTAAGATTATTCGTGGCGCACGTGGTTTCCATATGTATACTACATTCTGTAGTAAATTCCTACTAGTGAAAGGTGAACCGTGTAAAAAATTACAAAAATGCCGAAAATTCGTGCGGATAAGAAAAGTCGTGTGCATACTGAAGTAGCAAAACAGGGTCAGTTTCAGGAAGTATTTGCTTCTGTTATAAACAGCTTTTTTGGTGCACATTTTGTATACATAGTTCTTAACTTGTTTAAAATGCATCAAACATTATTTCTGCATAACAGGAATTTTATTCAACAAGGATTTTGGACAGCACATTTTAAAAAATCCATTAATCATTCAAAATATGGTGGAAAAGGCAGCTTTGAGACCTACCGATGTGATATTGGAAATTGGTCCTGGAACTGGTAACATGACAGTCAAAATGTTAGAAAAAGCAAAGAAAGTAATTGCATGTGAAGTCGACCCACGTATGGTGGCTGAATTACAGAAACGTGTACAAGGCACACCATATCAATCAAAACTGCAAATTATGGTGGGAGATGTACTTAAATCTAATTTGCCTTTCTTCGACCTATGCGTGGCCAATGTCCCATATCAGATTTCATCACCATTAGTATTCAAACTCCTTCTACATAGGCCACTTTTTAGGTAACTACATAAAACAGTACACAATAATTTGAGTTTGACGTAATATAGAATTTAATATGCGGAGGTTAGGTATATTTTGAAAAATAATTATTTTTCTCAGATGTGCAGTACTAATGTTCCAAAGGGAATTTGCAGAAAGACTGGTAGCAAAGCCGGGTGAGAAAGCATACTGCCGACTTAGTATAAATACACAATTGCTAGCACGTATAGATATGCTGATGAAAGTAGGCAAAAATAACTTCAGGCCACCACCTAAAGTTGAATCCAGTGTTGTCAGAATAGAGCCTAGAAATCCACCACCTCCAATTAATTACCAAGAATGGGATGGTTTGACTCGGGTAGCATTCATCAGGAAAAATAAAACTCTTTCTGCAGCATTTAAACAAACTGCAGTGATAGCCATGCTTGATAAAAATTATAAACTGCATTGCAGTCTAAATAATAAGGTAAAATACAAAATTGACATTACTGTAAATTCTGTAAATTATAATGATTTTCTTTTATAGTTGGTACCAGATAATTTTGATATAAAACAAATGATTTCGAATATTTTGGAAAAAAATAATTGCGACGAAAAACGAGCGAGGACGATGGATATTGACGATTTTGTCAGGTAAGATAAGAAACAAATCTTTAAATTATTTGCAGAAATAGAGCTATGTATGTAGCATCCTATCATTTAATTGTAACATGATTTTGTCATATTTGCAGACTTTTACATGCGTTCAACGCGGAAGGTATTCATTTCACATGATAAAAATAAAACGAAACCTACCATCGTTTTTTTTTTAATTTTGTTATATATATTAAATATAATAATTTAACGATACATAGCGTATGTCAAGAATCAATGAAAAAACCTATTGAACACTTGTAATTGAATAGCTATAAATAATTTTACAAAACGTTGCCTCTTCGTTTTTTTTTTTTATCAACATTTCACTATATATTTTTCTGATTGAACTGCAATAGGTACTCCAAAATGTATCTTGCCAGTAAAAGTTGATTGAAGTAAAATAGCAAACAGCCGATGAACACTGCATACTGATCTAACATTTTTTGACTACTATATCACCAAAAAACTTTATTCTGCTAGAACTGGTTCTCCATGCATGCATTTCGGATCAACAAATATACAAGCAGCATTTAATTAGAATAAATTTTATTTGTTATCGGTGGAAGTCGTGCGTAAATAAATTCCTACCCTCAAAACGTTCACGCGTTTTAATGCAACATGACAAGGTATTAATAGTAATTATAGATAATAATATTCAGTGCTACGTAAACGTGAATAAATAAAGCATCATTTTTACCGTTGAATATATCATATAGTAATGTGAATGAAGAATAGAACTTAAATATATTTTGCGCATACCACATCGAGAACAAATGTAAAAGATTCGAAAAATGATGTCATATCAGTATATAACAAATAAAAGCATAAGCTCTGGATCAGTATTTTTGCAAGTGGTACCAGTTTTTGCTTAGATCATTTATAAAATTATATAATACAATTATATACAGCCAGTTCAATATTCGTCGGAATGGTTGGGCATTCAAGGCTTTAAGTACATGGAATCATGTAGCGTTAACATCTTGTCTATAGGTAATACCAGAAACATGAAATTGTCAACGGCCAATGCTAAATTGTATTACCACGCTTGGCGCAACCTAACTCTATTTTCAGTTCATTTAAATACAAACAGCATAAGAAATCCACACGATATATTAGCTTAACGTAGCGATGACAGATTTAGCCGTGAATACAGTGCTTCACTAAATTCTTGACATACACGTTTTTGGATAGGTAAATACAGTAGTTCTGTAAAGAAAAAAATGTGATAAAAAATAATTCATGAATTTCATACTAAGGTATGAGACCAATATTTTCTACAAATCAATATCTTTAATCATATATCTACGACATATTTATATCGCTGTCAGCCATAGTTAATTGCATTCCGATATCAATTAACTGTGAGGATTCAATATAATACAGATTTCTCATACAAAAAAGAATAATATAAATTCTCGGCTAATTTGTATGTTGAACTCAGTATATTAGTTTCTATTGGAATTAGACGATGATGACCTGATACGACGTCTCTTCCTTTTAGATTTAGATTTGGTTTCACTTCTTGATCTTCTATGTTTCGATTCCTTGCGCTTCTTGTGCGATTTATGTCTCTCCTTAGAATTCGAACGATTCTTAGAATCGGAATGTTTCACTAGTAAAGGTACGTTGTATGAGGATGCTGTTGTTGCTGATGCTGATGTTGAAGGTAAGCTCATTGATGTTGAAAATGAGTCTAACGAATTTGTTGATTTGCTACTTGAGCGCTTGTCCTTTTTATCTCGGTGTTTATTCTTATGTTTTGACTTTCTTTTGTTACTATGTGTCTTATCAGAACGGGTACTGCATTGGCTGCTGGATCTAGCATTTATGTTTTGCTCAAAATCCGAACTGCTAGAACTCCGAGTTTTTGGAAACATTCGTTTCTGATCATTTCTCAAAGATGCATATACGGATTTGGTTACACTATCATTATACTCTGTACTATCATAAGATGCACTATTTTTCTCATCAAGTGATGGACACCATTTTGAATTAGATTCTATTGTTTGCGGTAGTTCACAGCGAGATTCGTTTGTATTTCTACCTGTCGATGCAATATTAAGGTATCTCCGGTCTCTCTTATTTGGTTGCGTATGTGCAGTGGACGTGTCGCTTATTTGACTTTTTCGAACATTTGATTTTTCTTTATTTTTTGATCGTTTCGAGATTCTCTCGTCATAACTAGAATCGCTAGTCCAAGAAGAATATTCTTTTTGTCCTTCACGTTGCCCGTATGACTTTTCATTTCTTCTTGTGGTTCGCTCGGATTCGCTGCTGCTGCTACTACTACTGCTCGTACTGCTCTCGCTGCTACTACTACTACTGTTGCTGCTGCTATGTTGCTTCTTCTTGTGCTTCTCCCTCCGGTCTATTGAGCTCTTGCGATTTTTTGCGCTCGACTTTTCATTACTGCGCATCCATTTACCATTTTTCTCAAAACTTGACTCACGTGAGCTGGACACATACTTTTTTAGGGTACTGCGCTGCGATCGTTTTGTTTTTTCGCCACCCGGACGACTTCTATCCTCGGAATCGCTTTCGCTGGATAAAATTTGACGGCTCTTTTTACGACATTTTGTTTCTCTAGTTTGTTTGCTTCTGGAAGTTCGGGAGGTATGACTCTTCATCTTTGGAAAATTCTTTGATTTCTTAGATCTTGTTCTTTTCTTGCAATTGTAATCACTATCTGAATCCATATCACTATCCTCGCTGGAGGTAGATGACGTATCAGCAATTCCAATTTTTGAGTATCTATAATTAATGTTCTTAGTGGTGTGTCTTTTTCTACTATATGAAGTACTGGGTTGCACATCTTGATCCAGCATCGAGGGACTTCCTGATTTCATCGACTGTTGGCAAGAATTAGCGGCATCAGAATTTTCACAACTGTGAACAAAATAACAAGTATAGGTACGAAATTCACAAATAATCGTAAACTATTAATTCTACAAAGGTTAGTATGTGTATTTACATTGCCGTTTCCTGGGAAACAGATGGAATAATATGATCTTCAGCGCCAGAAGAAACGAGTTCTATTATTTCAGGTGTTCTCTCATGACGAGGTTTCACATATCCAACAATCTCGCACTCATCAGACGATGCAGAGGAGTTGGATGAAATGGTTAACACATCTGGAATACCAGAAGGTATTTCAAACTGAAATGCTTGGCGTACGTTGCTAGGACCTATAAAAAGTAATAATGATATTTATAAACCAAATATCAAAGCATTTCAATTAATATCTCATCGTTATTCTATAATAAACACCTATCCTACCAGGCATATCCACAGTATGCGGACCCACACTGGGTAATTCAGTATTCAATCGATCCATATCAATAGTTTCATCAAGAACTCTAATATCTGAATCATCGGAAGTTGTATCACTGCTACTGGAAGATGGAGAAGATATACGTCGAACGTATGAATTTGATAATCCTGCAATTAACGTAATTGGCATTAGGTAATCGTAAATGACAAAATTGTTCCAAGTATATGTTTAATAAATTGGACAAATAAAAATCTAAGCAGTTTTTCTCTCCCACTCTCTCATATATAAATATATGAGTATAAGAAACTGAACGAAGTACACATAAATGAGGTAGGTATACTAATAAACGAACCATGGTTAGGAATGTATGTGACGTATTGATCATAGCCGAACATATCGTAATTAGTGCGAGCAAAATTAAGGAGCTCATGCACAAAATGCTCTGTATATAGATTGAAATATGGCCGAATCACATCACGAAATTCAGGACTTCTTATGTCATATCGGCTGAGGGCGTCCAAGATGGTTTGCATAACATATGCGATATGGTGTTCACTGTGATTCAACAATACTTGCAATTCTCGGTCTATCCATGGTATTAATCGGAGTAAATCCGCTGGTTGTCTCCTATAAGATGTATTAGTTATCCAAAGGAAACGTCAAGAAATCGAGAATGTATTAAAAAAAGTTATTTCGCTTATAGTAACTACTACAGCATTGTTCACACGGTGTCAAATACAAATATATATTTGTATTTTTATAAATCAGACACTAAGACTCAATTCTATTATCTTAGTTGTCATAGAACTTGAACGACAGTCATCAAACTTACCGATAGTACTCAGCACTGTTTTGTACAAAGCGACCAAAAATTTCTGGAAAAGATGTAGCCCATATTCCCTGTCTGTATATATTGCGACGGAAGGCAGTCGGATTAGCACGCCTCCTTCTCTGTTCACTGCTTGAAATTAGTGGAGCTACACTAGGAATTTGTTCACGTCTTGCTACTTGTTCAGGATTTAGAAAAGCCCCATAACGCCGATTAGATGTCATGGTGGTTCTAAATTGTAGTAAGGATTTCTATGTATTATTATGGAACAAAGGATCATAATTAGAACGTTAAAATTTATACCTGTAGACAAATGGACGAAGACCTGCAGCCAAATTTGCCCTGATTACACCAAAATTGACATCTGGTGGTGGAGGAGTTTGTGGTGGTGGTATTTGAGGTGCTAATTCTCGTGGAACATGATATTGGTCGTAGTCCTCTTCTGATCGGACATTGTGTATAATTGATTTGAAAGTTTGTTTGCAGAGAGGACACTCTGTTTTGATTTTGGACCATCGTAATAGGCAATTAAAGCAAAACTGATGTAAGCAGCTATCAGTGAATGATGTATTAATAAGTTTTCCAAGACATATACTGCAGTTAGGAGGTGGAGACGGTGCTCCATCTCCACGTTCACCTGTCTCGGGATTTGGAGCAACAATTTCCAATTTTATTGGTTCTTTTGGGATAGAACTTGCATCCTTCCTTTCCAATTGCCCTTCCATTTTTAGATTATGGACTATATATCCATTAAAGATGATTTTTCTACAATTAAAATAAATATCGTAATGAAATTTTAATAACATTACTGTATCGTAACTAATCCTATTAAATCTACATAAAGTAGATAATAATTGAAACAAAATTTATAGAACTAAAACATATTAATCGTAGTTAATTAAATATTTAAAATATATGAATATCATATATCACTTGTATACCTTTTTTAATATGTAACATGAATTCTTATCAATAAGGAGACAGATAAGGATTAAATAAAATAAAATGATGTTCAGTAATATGGCAAACAGTATTGCATTACAAATAAAAAAAAAATTATTTTCATTTTTGTGATATTCACAATCAATCCAGAAATTTGCTTAAATGATTTTTCTTTTCCTTAAAACTTACAAGCAAATTTAGCACACGTATTTATGTATAATCTTGACAGTAAAAGAAAATCAGGAAGTATACTCCCTGAGAGAATTTCAATACAGGCCAGGGGGTGACAACTCCCACGATTTTTCGTGGTCTTTCGTATAGTTCGCTCGACTTGAGCCAGAGCAGATGGCGCTGTTGAAGCAAACATAATAGACCAATCGCGAGCAAGGACGCCACGCGTCACCATATTGTATTTTTCTGTTTCGTAAGGAATTGAATTTCAGTGTGTGAGCAAGTTGTGAGGAATTATTGAGTTATTGAAATATAGTGCGCTTATAATTTATATTCGTGACATCTAGTTTACAGGTAATTGACACAAATAAGTGCACAGACAGTTAGTATATGAATAGTGTTGCTTAATTTAAGTTTATGTTTATGTTGTTTGCAGAAACTTCCTAATGGTTCGAGCATGTTGTGTTTTGGGATGCCCTTCCGGGGCTAATATGCCGGATCATCAGTTTCTGAAAAATCCTGACCAGTTTAAGATACGGAAAGAGACGGAGAAAAATTGGAAGAAAGCAGATCTAACACCAAAGGCATCTCGTTTGTACGCCATGACAAAATCATTGAGAAGAAGACAGATTTCCACTATGTCAAAAATGAAATCTTTTAGACAACGACTGCGACAGGCTGAGAAATACTCTAAGTCGCAGACAATTAAAACTTTGATGTCCTCTGTTTCACCAAGCCAGAGGCGGTTTATACATATGCAAATGCATACTGCAAAGTATGCACCAAGGGTATGCAAGAAATTGTACCATATGATTGCTAAAGAAAAAGCTCTAGCACAATGATATGCACAAAGAAACCTTTTAATTTCATGCAATAATTTCTGGCACTCTCTTGTAGTCCATTCACAAATAATATTGTTAAATTAGAAATGGGAAAATAAAGTTTTCCAAAACACATGTTAATCGTGGGTGGTCTACAAGCCCACACGTCCAGTCAGTTAAACCATTGTTTTCAATATATTTTGGAATTAACCACCTTCAGTAATTGTAAATAATACTGCAATAAGGGTATTACTATTAAGATACTATGAAATAGAACCTTAGAGGGGTTACAATAGTTTTCCTTTAATTTGAAATTTGTGTATATCATTTGTGAACAATAAATATATTGCAAATTGTTCAATATTGAATTCCATATTTCTCATTTTAGGGAAGACGTTTTACACTGGGTGAGAAGATTTTGTCTTTATCGCTCTATAAGCAGTCAGGAGCCTGCTATAAATTATTGCGGAGAATGTTTAATTTGCCCAGTGTTACAACTTTAAGGAACATGTTAGGGAAGATATCTATTAAACCTGGTGTAAATACATTTTTAATTGATTACCTGAAAGAACAAGTAGAGCAGATGAAAAGCAAGGATAAGATTTGTAGTTGGCATTTCGCAAGTGCAAGGCTACGCATAATAAATCTCGTAAAAACTAGAATTTATTGTTGTGTTAAAACGTTATTTCCTAATTTCCTATACATTTAGAATAAAAATCATTAAGCTTGAATAATGCAAAGCCGGTAGCCTAATGCTGTTTGAATGACCCGCTACGGACAGCCATATTGATTTTTAGTTTCTCTTTGACTACCCTGCACAGATGGCACTCGAGCACCAGTGTTCACTTTTCACAAGAGGAGAGTTGCCACCCCCTGATACAGGCACACGATCGACGACTCAGTCTTAACACAACACCTCAAAATTAATTTCCACGATAACTATGCATGTCTAATAATAAGTTAGAGATCTGATAAAAAAGACATAGGGATATTCTAGTATTCACAATAAATGATTATCCACCTGGCTAACCTGCCCTTGAGTGTAGTAGATTGTTATTTTTTAGCGCAGTTCCAAACCATTTTGAAAACTCAATACTTATTCAAAACTTGTTAGAAAACTATCATAAGTACGCAACTTACCTCAAGATTAAAGTACTCCTATCTTATTATGAAATCTGCTACTGGTAACACAAAATATATTCACGACTCTCCATCGACCGACTTCAGTCGTAAGAGGAAAGAAGCAGAACTAAAGAACACGAAGTGTTAGCTAAAAGATGATATTGACCATACGGGAACGTGTAGGCTTATTTCCATCACGCGATTATTTCAAAATCCGTTTACAACAAGCGTATAAATTGCTACAAATATATCTGATTGATCACATTTTACACTGGGTAAGATCACGTTCCATTGACCAATCGAATACAATTGCTATTTTAGAGCAGTTTTTCTGCTGAACATAGAAATATACAGGATGTTCCATATATATGGTACGTTCATCATAATTCGATTTTTTATTTTTACATGAGTTTTTTAAATTGTATTTCTTCAAATTATTATTATGTTATATACTGAACATTAAACAACCCAGTCTTTCAGTTAACAAAATTCTGCATCCACAAAAAATTTATTTTATTTATATTTACACTAATTCCTTAATCGTTTATTTTTAAATAAAAAATTCGACATATTTAAATTTGTGTATACAATTTAGGCAATGAAACGCAATTGTGCAATACGGTAAGTTTCCGTCAAGCAGTGCAAATTTCTGAGTAGAGAAATGTCTATGGTGGGTTAGATTGCACCATGCCAAATTAAACAGAGTTGACCAATCACGTATAGGAGTTGAGTGGAGTTGACCAATGAGGCTGCTTAACTCTGTTTAAACTCTGCACGGTGGAAACTAAGCCAATGAGAGTGCAGTATTCTTGTCATAAAACCAAACAGAACTCCAGCTTTGACCGGAAATATTAGATTTCGAAGTACCTTGGCAAAAGTCAGAGCGCTATTCGCCAGTTGTTCGTTATAAGTTGGCGCGAGAACGTTGGGAGCTGTCTTTACGTTCATGAATAAGCCTCTCAGACTAGTAACGTGATTAATGCTTCATATGTAAAAAGCATTGAAAATACTAACGATTCTTGTAATTTTGTTTATACGTCACGGTTAAAAGAACTCTATCAAGATGTTTTGGGGTAAGTGAAGAGAATATTAACAGGAGAGTCAGAGTATCGTTTAACCGAAATTTGCCGGCAAACTCTAACTGAAGAATGGCGTCGCCATGTGGTTCGGAAGAATGTCCCTTGCCGTTCAAATGTTATGCATACAAAGAATATTATTATTCGAGACTTGTTAATTATTATTTATATTATAGGACTTATTATGGAACCTAATAAGCGGTATACGCAGACCGTTGAAAAGTCATTCCACGTGTCTATGGCAAGTCTCGATGTTTCGACTGCAGGTAAGATTTTCCAGTACTATGCGCTCTAGAATATATTTTATTGTCGTATGGTTTTATTTTTTGAAACGTTAATTGTTCTGTAAAATTCAGATCGATGTATACTTGTTTCCATATTGAAATTTAAAGTAGTTCATTTTTCTTTAGGTTAGAAATAGTATTAGGACGGTAGCCACCTGTTTCTTATAACAAAAAACAAGAGTGGAAAGAATAGTCACTGAGCACGTATTGGAAAAATGAAGAAAAAAATGTGTGCACGTGCCTTATATTTTTCAAGCCTGTTTTACAATATTGAAAATATAACTTTATACTTATGTATAATTTTATTTATTATTTACAGATGATGATATAGTACAAGTTATGTTTTGCTATGAAAATCGCAACTACCTGCTTTGCAGTTTAAAGAAAGGATCAGCTTGGCAAGTGCCATTAGATTTAAATTTTCATGAAGGAACTAAGATAGCATTCACATCTAATGGTCGTGGCCATGTACATTTAACTGGTTATTTGATTCCTGATGAGGACGATTTGGATTTGGATGAGCTGGAAGAAGAAGAAGATGAGGATGAAGACGTACCACAATTAGTTAGCAAACAATCTAAACGTAAAGCTTTAGATTCACCAAAGGAAACAAAAACGTCAAAACGTATCAAACAGGAACAGCAGCAAGAGGACGAAGAGTCTTTGGACGACGAAGATGATGATGACGATGACCTTGATGAGGATGATTCGGAAGATGACATAGATGAGGATGATGAAGAAGAAGAAGTCGAAAATGAGGAAGTTGATAGTGAAGAAGATGAGGAAGGAGATGAAGAGGAAGTAGTTGAGGAAGAGGAAGATGAGATAATTGAAAATATTGTTAAATCAAAAAAGAAGAATAAACAGAGTCAACAACAACAACAACA
>JARPRG010000277.1:1337382-1387675 GCA_031001745.1 Hartigia nigra
ATCTCCATATAAGAAGAAGCACAGGTACTATCACACACGGCACACATACCATTTTTCTTTGTAATTATAAATGACCCTAAAATAAAAAAGATTAAAGGAATTTCCTACATTGCAAGTCATACTAAATTATCATGTAGATTTTATATTTACCTATAGATGTTCAAGAAACACCTTTACTTTGTTATTTTTAAAATATATAGCCGTCTTGTGTCTAAATAGATAAACAAATTTATTGCGACAGATCATGAATGAATGACGAAATTTGGAGTATAATATTGATATGAAATTTCTAGGTTATGGGATAATACGTCACAGATAAGATACTCATAAGGAGAACAAACTTTATAGGATTTTGTGTTTCATAGTCAGTCGGTTATTCAGTTTGAAGATAATTACAGTGCTCAATATGACCGGTACGTGTCGCTAAATTAGAGCGATGACAGAATTCTCTACTTTACCATAGCATTTTTGATTGACTTTATTTATTGGGCCAGGTGTAAGGTGTAGTACCGCATGTATTTAACTAGCGTGATCGATAGGCTCACATACAGTTTCTTATATCCAATAAAAATTTTCGGTATGCACTGAATTGCACCGAACTGTAATTGGACTTACCTACTGAGTACAACCTATGTGCAGTGCACATAGTACTTCTTATTATAAAACAGATGTTACATTTCAAGTTTAAACATTGGACGTTTTATTATTAATAAAATAATATGTCCTCGTTTAAAATTCTTTTCTAATCAAGGCGACCTGTATACACTTTGAGGCGATGTAAGAAAATTATTTAACACGCAGCTAATTAACTGTAACGGCGTGACCGCGTTTTTATGAGAGACCTCATAGGATTCAATTACAAAAGGTAAGTCTTTCAAAAACAGTTACATCGGAGAAAGGAATTTTTATTGCTGGTTATGTACGCGCTTGCGAAATTTTACTCTCGTTAAAGACTACTACATCAGCAGGGAGCATTACAAGAACTAATGGAAGAATGTCAGAATAATCTAAATTAATCAGTTCAATACACTTGTTACAGAGTATATTTTATTCAATAACAACATACAAACGACACATGGTCACAGCCATTATATTGCTCGCAGAGTCACAGGAGACTCTGCGCGTCTTAATTATTGATACAAGGTACTAGGAATTAATTAATTAACCCTTATACGGGACCACCTCCGTAGTCAATCAAGATCGGCATATGGGGGTATATTCACCCCAGTCGTTTTCAACTCGCTGTAACTTTTAAACTCAAGCTTTAAGGTACATTCATTGAGGAAAGGAAAGGAAAAAATATATATTAACCATGAAAAACGTGTTAAAAGGGGATGCGGTAGGCCAAAATAGGTATTTTTACAAAAACAGCTCAGGTCTGAAGGGGTAGATGCAACGTGCGAGATTTCACACATTTGTCAGTTGGTGTTTTTTTTTTTTTCGTCGCCATACTCATTATGCGAAAACACACGAGGATCCGTGATACTATTTTATCACCGTGAATTTCATAGCAAGAAATCAACTTTACATACTTCCAAAAATTTTACGTCCCCTCGTCACTGACAAGGAAACGACGACAACGCTTAATACAAAGAAGACTAGCCCGAGGAAAGCTGTAACGGCTCGGCACCATTGTCGTTTCCTTTTGGCTTTCGCGATAACTCTGCCCAATCTTTCAGCTCGTGAACCATCCAGAGTAAAATCCAAATCCCTGTCGAATACTCGGACGTCGCGATTCCAATCGGTCTTGCTAAGTGATTCCACTATTCCTTCACTAGAAGAAGTCCCATCACTGCACTCTAGCTGCTGAAACAGTGGCCATGAGGCATCAGTTTCTTGACATTACAATTTGATTAGTTAGATGTTTAGCGCTTTTACCTTTTTTAACGTGCACCGTGTACCGCGACTGGTACCTTGGTTGCGCGAGTACACTCACGCTTTCTAGTCAGAACTACATTAGTGGATAGCGAGCGGTATAGTTCAGTTAGTAAATTTTATAAGAGAAATGAAGATGTGAATTAAAGACTGATGAAGCGTGACTGAAAGGTAAAGGTAGTGCAAGACAAAGATCGTATCGGCTATTTAGTTATAGATTTATTTTAGATATAATTCACTCACCGTCGTGTATTCAGGTTCTGTTAGTTGATAACCTTTTCGACCGATGCTCTTGACATTGCGCGAATCCTGCTGCGTGAAAGGGTCTTCTTTCGATCTCGTGTAATTTCCGGAAATAGCGTTGCGTTTCTTCTTGTTTTTACCATCTTCAGTGAAATTACGATAAGTACGATAATTACGAATTCCGGATGTTTTGTCGTAGCGATGTAAAGTCTCTCCAAGATTTGCAGGGTATTCCGGAACCAAAAAAACAGCCGGTGCGCAATCTTTTTTTTTTCGCTCTTCGTTCACTTGGTAACTTTCCGTAAAAAATGGGGGCAAAAGGCCCTGACTGAAAGTCTTATTTTCGCAGGTACATCGTGGCACACGAAGAGACCGTGATTTTCCATAAATTTTTACATTGACTGGGTTCACTCCTGGATCCTTACCGACGTTTGACGAGGCGGAGGATAAGCGATAAACGTAATCCTCACAGAGGCAATGTTTCTTCGTGTTAATACCCTGGACAACAGTGCGGGATATATCTCGTAAAATATCTTCGGCCGTCATATCCGTACCGCCTTCTATAACTGAACTCAGTGTCCTGGAGAGCTCAAATAAAACCTCTTGAGCACTCGACGTCGTGGACTGACCATAATCCCAGTCGCAGTGAGAGTAACCGTACCCATGTCCATAGGTGCAACAAGCGTAGATTCCTGAGCGGAGACGCTCAGCGTCATCAAGAATGTCGCCATCATCGTGCATTATAGAGTCTGCGGTAACGCAAGGCCAAATCGGTCTGGGTATCGCTTCGCTCTCGTGGATGACTGCAAGAGCAGCCTTCGCTGAGGTGGGATTGGCCGAAGTACGTTGAAGTCCAGCACCAGGAGCAGGTGTGTGGACCGGGACTGAGGTGCAGCAGGAATAAGAACCCGCCGAAAGTGGCGGTGAATGACTCGAATAACCAGAACTGGTCGAGGTTCTCCATCTTCTTGGAATTCGTGCAGCAGAGGAGCCTATGACGAGTCTGGAAACTTCGGCATCCAAAGAATCCGGATCTATCCTAAAGATCGTTAAATGTAGTATTATGAGTTTTCAAACGTCACGATAGTGGTTGTATTTTTTGGTCTTTTATCCAAAAGTGAAAGAGCATGGAAAAATTCGGGAAAGTCAGTGGGGACAATATCTCACCATTCAAACTCGTGTAGATCGACCCGGGGTATTGTAAAACCGTTATCAGCGTTACTTGGGTAGCGGTCGCTATGAAGGGGCGATTGCGGTGTGACTCCTACACTGAGAGGCTCACGAGCAGAAACTGCCACAGCCGTTGTTGATGCGGCTCTGGGACAGGGTTTCCCACGACTAAGCATCCCCTCGTACGACCCTACGATCCTACCCCGATGGAACGTCGTCGATCGCTATCACATGGGTCGGATGCTGGTTCGTCCAGGGCGAGGAGCCACCGCGGCATGCTCTCTCAGGACTCCGTTCTGAGGACTACGGACCACGCAGTCCTATCCTTGATACTCTTGTCATCGGCGCTTCATCATTACCATCATCATTGTCCTCTTTCACCTCTGCTGTTTCTTTATTATCCTTATCCTCCTACTCACTGGCTTCTTTTGGTTCCCGGTTCACGCTGCAACACTAAAATACCGATAGAGAGAGAGAGAGAAAACAGAATAGCAAAGAATAACTATAGGCATGTGACAAAAAAAGAATTGAGAGTTCAAGGTGGATAGATGATCATAATAGTAATGACGATAGTTACCAAAAAAAAGTCGTAGTCGCATAGGCAAGAGAATATGTGAGGTCGCGTGGCGTAGGTGATCAAAAGCGCTTTCGCATATATATATAGATATATATATATACACACACACACACACACACCATATTACAGACCTTTCCCACTGTGCGATTTTGAAATATTTAATGATTACTTCGGCTTGTTTGTGCTCATGGATTCCAGATTTAGACATCCAACAGTGGTTTCATGTGATGAGAAATATTTCAATGCGATACTAGCTACACGAATCTCACTTCGAGCGATATACATAGTCATAGTACTTTATATTCAGGTACCTAATGTTCGAATAATAAAGTGCCCAATACCCTCCGGCGCTTTGATACTCGTACTCTCTAATCGTCTATATGTTCCAATATAAACGTGCCCACACTATACCGTATATAATATGAACCTGTTACAAAGCAAGTTTCCGGATTTGTAAGTCAACTGTGCAGTGCCTATAGGTAAAGAGGCATACGTCGACATTTCGTGCATTCCCCCTCTATAGGTACTATCACGATAGGGATTCGCAATCGCCACCGCACATCCCACGGTCTGTGATCAACGATCAACCTGAATTCCACCAGTCGACTGGCTCTTGCTGGTTCTTGCCACCCGTCGTTTCACTATATATCTGCGTTCCTCAACTTATACTCATACGTGCAAACTTGCGACATACGGCATCTATGTCGCACATCACGATTGCAGAAGGATCATTTCTGTATTTACACCCGCCATCATGTCGCTACTGCTACTAAAGATACATACAAGAAATGCTAATCCTAACTGCACTCTGCGGAACGATTCCCTCTACGTATGTACATATCTACTGGAGAACGTTCTATCACTGACCTACGATCGGCTGTACTGTAGCAAGACACCAGAATCAGGTAACATATCTTATATGATATGGCTTGACATAGTATAGGGACCTAGTAACAACTAGACACTTTCACATACGTCTGTTCCGATGTTTACGAATTATATCTAGTAATTATTTTTATCTTTCTCTTTGGTCGATTTTAATAGTGACTTAGCGAGATATCGTGTGATTAATGCTTGAGAGTTGTATTACGGGATGCTTTGTATTACAGAATGGAATGTAGAGCAGTATT
Organism: Hartigia nigra; assembly: GCA_031001745.1. Classification (NCBI taxonomy): domain Eukaryota; kingdom Metazoa; phylum Arthropoda; class Insecta; order Hymenoptera; family Cephidae; genus Hartigia; species Hartigia nigra. The sequence goes on from JARPRG010000277.1 coordinate 1,342,378, forward strand.
AACACCTGTGCAATAAGGTGGTAATTGGAGGAACGTGTTTGGATAGAAAGTCATTACGAAATTAAAGGGATGTGATGATACTGAAATATCTGGTATAGGGACAAGAATTTCTCCTGTCCATATTGTATATACGTATGTTTATGTGTGTGTGTGTGTATATATATATACATGGGTGCGGGATAAGTATCCCAATAAGTGTCACGAATCGCATCAGCATCGGAGTTGACCGTTCGAGCTGTAACGAGTCGTGAAAATATTTAACGTACATACAAACTTTCACTCGAACGATCAGGGCCGTCCCGCGAAAACCCGTTGCCCCGGGGCGGCGAAAAACTTCATCCGTCTCGTAGAAACAACAAGAATGGGCACGCTCGGCTGGTGATTACGTAGCTTCCCGAAACGATTCCCGGACCGGATTGGGACCACTTTCACGAGATTCGCATGTACGAAGTCTCTAACATCGGATTCCACTCAGGAACCCATATCTTAATTTTTTAAATCAAACGATTCTTTTCAGTCCTCTTTGTTTCTTTTGTAGCTCTTGCTTGGAATTAACCTCAAATGTCTAATGCAATTGTTCCAATCCCATAAGACGAATCTATGTGCTCTCACTCTCGCACAATAAGCGCTATTCCGAAAGTCTTGGAAGACGCTTATAATGAAAGAAGAGAGCGGACCTGGTTGAGAAATATTATGTTTATCGATGCTATGTATATGTGCATTCGCTCGCGGCGACGGCAGCGCGTCGCCGGCCTCGTATGTGCTCGCTTTGGCTTTATCTCTGTAGACGTTGTAATCGAATGACTAGGATTTTTTTTGTGGGAGAAAGTACAAAAAATTACAATTGCCTTGCAGGTTCGTATCGTATTCAGCAACTGATCTGTTATTACGTCAACGAAGACGGAGAGCCTACGTGCTTGGAGAATCGAATAAATTGTGTTTCCGAACCTTACAGCCGGACACGTAATTTCTTTCGCATGGTCCTTTTTTTTTTCTTAATCCAAATCGAGATTCCCTCGTGACCGGTTGATATTGATGACCCACTGACGAGTATTGCTCATTCGGATATTAAATTATATCATAATTAATAAATGTGATAGTGTCTTATATATATATGCGACAGCATTCCTTAAATCGATTAATGAATGTTTAACAACAACAAACAAATTTTGCAATATTTGTCCATACAGTGAGAAGTTGAATATACTTAATATATTACCGGCGTTTCATTTCTCTACCCTATTTATTTACTTCCAATAATCTTTAGATACCATTAAAAATATTAAATTAACATATGGAGGAGACAAAAAGGATTTCCAACCTTTTCGTTTTGCAAAAGGCTACAATGCAGTTGCTGTTAAGTCCCCTGTATAATGTATACCACGTTCACAGCGTGTTTTCTACGTATAAAGCAACATCAAACAGCGATTACGATTTTGTCGAGTATCAGTCACCGATACGATTCGTAGTCCTGACAGGAAGAACGAAATAATTTGAGAAATTGATAACGAGTCATTTTCGAGTATGACGGATGAGCTGATAGGTAAGATGCATTGTGCAGATGATTCTCTACTCGGGACACTTTTGCTTCTATGTACCTGGCTTTGTACACGGAGGCTGTCTTCTTCTCAGAGAAACTTTCACACGCGACGCGCGTTTGTTGCGCTCGGTCTTGCACTCGCGGGACCCCAAAAGAAACTGAAAGTCCCGTTTCCTCGAGACGAACCGGGGCCCGACTAACAGAACCCTACCAGGAGGTGTAGGATGGAGATTATCCTATGGATACCCACTGCTAAATGATGACGCTTATCTCATTCAGAGAGTTTCACTATTTAAAGATTTGTCTGTGGAGTACGTGGAAAAAATTGCCTTAAGATGATATCTCTAAAATAGCGAAAAGGCCCCTAGGGGCGTAAAAATCTCTAAAACGTTTAGGACGCAGTGGGGATTATGTATTTATATAGATATATCTATTTTGATGATGGCATTCTTTACTGACAATTTCTAACATGGTAACGTTGATGTTTTGACAGTACTTGATATCCCACGGCATGTATTTTTCTCTGCTTCGCTGAGAAACGAGAAGGAACAGAGTGGGATAAACACCAGGACTATTGTGCAAACGTGCTTGGAATAATCAAGTGTAATTTTCCACTCTTCTCATAAAAAATAAAACTTGTCTTTTTTTATTTCCTACAGCTTTCATGATATTTATGATAATAACTTAAGACAAGAATTAGCATGGGAGGGTCATTAACTTTGTTATAATACACAGTTAACCTAGTGAGTACATATTATACATATAGTATGATATTCCTATAATCCATACATAATGCTGCTTTTGAAATATCTCGAAGAGATGCCAATAACTCCAAGGTAAGAAGTATATTCATGGTCAAAATATTAAATGGTTTATATCATCATCCGCGCGTATTTTAGTAATTATACAGAATTTTATAGCGAAATGTCAAATTTGTACACGCTTGATTGACCTAATGTCAATATTTTCATATGTAGATTTTATCCCGCGAGCATTAAACGAATAAGGCCTTGCCCAATTCGAATGTCAATTGTCCTGAGGTATCTTTCGTACCATTGAATGCGAATTGTTTTGCGTGGGCACAGTCAATGACATAGGGCATTTACCGTTCTCCGAAGATACTCATTGTCTCTCACTAAACTGACATCTCGTTGTTTCCGCAATGCTTATTTGCTTGCCACGTAACTTTCTCAGCTATAACTTTTTCCACTTGACACATTTTGCCACTTCTTCCGTGCTTAACCCAACAACTTTTCCCGTTAGCTTTTTCTTTACTTAAATATTGCATGATGGAACTCGGAAATAAGGAAAGTATACCGGATATTTATTATATCTCATTGTTAATATATATAAGTATATACATATTATATATGTTTTGAAAATTAACTAAAGAATACATAGTATTGACGCAATCAGGAAATGTCACTGACTGAGATGCTTACCTATGTCCAGCGTATCTTATGTCAAAACGTGCCTGTACTTTATTGTTGCAATTAGATTTCGTCTCTGATAGTTTACAATGTCACGGTAACTTTAACGCTCAACCTTGTAAACGAAACCGTAACTGTTCTTTGTATTCTGTATTGGAACCTTCATGAATTTCTTGTTGATTGACACGTGAAATCGAAAGTCGTACAGTATACCGTTATAACCTTACGTTAGTGATAATTGTCAGTGAACGAGAAAGTTTATAATGTCTGATTATGAATCGATCAGAGGTGTTGAAGTAGGGATACAAATGGGACAAGTGTAACCCCTTAAAAAATGGTCCTACAACCTTGAGAAGTGAACATGGAATGTGAAATTATTACGTTTCATATTATACGATACTCCGAAAGTTGAGCTCTTGAGAAATCAATGTATACTATATATAATTTAAGTATTGTAAAATAAAGTTTCGTGCATTGCATTCGAACAATTATCTACGTGGTCGTTCCCGTCCGTGACAATTAAATTTTGCCTCTTGATTCTGTTAGTATGGTCGCTTGTGAAACGCATAGAGAATTATATTTAAGTGTTTGTTAATAAAATTTGTATTACGTACATTGAGCTTTATCTATTTATCTTTTAATTTGAAACTTCCATAGATGGTGTAGTGGAGGTACAAGAATTGATTTCTTTTAAATTTCTCTACCAACTTTTTTTAAGCGCTAATACTCAAAATATAATTATTTTGAATTATTCGCTTTGACGCACCTTTTCATTTGAAATAAAGATATGATCGATCTAATGGAGATCGCAGTAGAAAATATTTTTACATAAATTGCTTCTGAGAATGCACGTTATATGTAGTAGGTATTAATAAGTAGAAATTTCTGTTTATCTATGATCTAAATATGAATGCACTCAGATTAAATTGTATATTACGCTATTTTAGAATATAGTCGAGTAACACGATGATTTCTAATTTTGTAAGGTTTTCGAAGCAATCGGTTTCAGAAGTACATAAGTTTGTACTATATAATCAATGTTAAATGATATTTTATTCTGTGTATCTCATGTTTTTTATATATGCCTCTATCTTTTTTTTTTATGTGTAATAAACTTATTAATCTACAATATCAGTGGAATGTAGCGATTGGGTCTAGTACAACTGCGATGACGTACAAAATTCAATGCTGCCATCTCTAGACAAACGTCTGAAATTGAGTTCAAACTGTGAAATGATAATACCGATATGAAGTCGAGCGCCTAGTGCGTCAGGCAATTGCGAGAATTAGAACTGATTGGAATTTGGAACGCGACTCCACGCGACTTTTCGTAAGGAGGTTAAGGATTGAAAGAAAATACAAGTTTGTAAAACAGTTTACGATGGCTGATTTTAGTGAAGATTTGTTTGATGTATTCGAAGAACCTAGCGAAAGTGTTGTGGAAATAATTCCAACATCATCACAAGAAAATGATTTGAAGACTACAAAAATCGTAAAGTAAGTTCGCATGGAACATACTCGAGTCTAATCTTAACAAAAATGTTTTGTATAGTTTGTATTTTATTAATGCATATTTTCAAACGAATAGAGACGCTGACCCGAACATTGGAGCTAAACGAGATCTCGATGAAAGTGATACAGATTTCTCTGGCAAAAGACAGAAGACAGAATCCATTTTGGAAGATATTAAGTATGTAATTTGTTTCTATCGTGTAATATTTGATTAGGATTTAACATATTTTTTAATTTATCTTTGTCTAATAGTATAGATGAATTAGCATCACGGATAACAATCCATACGATAGAGACTATTGAATCTTGTACACATGAAGTAGCTATTCCGCCAGGCCAGGAATATATACCACTGGAAAATAAGTCGACAAAGCCAGCCAAGGAATATAAATTTGTTTTAGATCCATTTCAGAAGGAGGCTATATTATGTATAGAGAACAATCAATCTGTTCTAGTATCAGCTCACACATCAGCTGGTAAAACTGTAGTCGCCGAGTATGTAACTTAATTGAACTACTAACAATATTCGCACATCCATATTACTATAAATTCTTGTAGGTATGCGATAGCGTCTTCCTTAAGAGACAAGCAACGAGTAATTTACACAACGCCTATAAAAGCTCTAAGTAATCAGAAATACAGAGAATTCTTTGAAGAGTTCAAAGACGTTGGTTTAGTCACAGGAGATGTTACCATTAATCCAACAGCCAGTGTTCTTATTATGACTACAGAGATTTTGAGAAATATGTTGTACAGGGGTTCAGAGGTTAATATCACGATCATATCTCGCATATGTAATCATGATAATGTAATCTAATTATAACTATTATTCAGGTAATGCGTGAAGTTGGTTGGGTAATATTTGACGAAATTCATTATATGCGTGACAAAGAAAGAGGTGTAGTCTGGGAAGAAACTTTAATACTCCTCCCAGATAATGTACATTATGTGTTTCTTTCTGCTACAATTCCGAATGCTCGACAATTTGCCGAATGGGTTGCTCATTTGCACTGCCAACCTTGTCACGTTGTATATACTGACTATAGACCGACTCCACTGCAGCATTATATATTTCCTGTTGGCGGGGATGGTATCCATTTGGTCAGTGTGTGATATGTATTCCTATTTATATTGGCACGTATAAACACAATGAAGGAATTATTATAGTGACGTTCAATGCTCTTAACATACAGGTAGTGGATGAAGCAGGACAATTTAAAGAAGAGAATTTTAACAGAGCCATGGCGTGCCTGCAAATGGGCGATGCTGCAAAAGGTGATACAAAGGGCCGCAAGGGAGGTCTTAAAGGAACCAATGCGGGTCAAAGTAATATTTTCAAGATGGTGAAGATGATTATGGAAAGGAACTTTGCTCCTGTAATCATTTTCAGTTTTTCCAAGAAAGATTGTGAGATCTATGCTATGCAAATGGCCAAGTTGGACCTGAATACGATAGAAGAAAAGAAATTGGTTGATGAAGTATTTGAAAATGCAATGGACGTCCTTAGCGAAGAGGATAGACGACTGCCTCAGGTGGAGAATGTGTTGCCATTATTACGACGTGGTATAGGCATACATCATGGTGGTCTATTACCAATATTGAAAGAAACTGTAGAAATTCTTTTTGGCGAGGGTTTGATTAAAGCATTATTTGCTACCGAAACCTTTGCCATGGGCTTAAACATGCCTGCCAGAACAGTACTTTTCACAGCACCTCGAAAATTTGATGGAAGAGACTTTCGCTGGATCACTTCCGGTGAATATATTCAGATGTCTGGCAGAGCTGGCAGACGAGGTTTAGATGAGAAAGGTATAGTTATTCTCATGATTGACGAGAGAGTCAGTCCTGCTGTTGGAAGAGATATTGTACAAGGAAAACCTGATCCTATTAATTCTGCATTCCACCTTACATACAATATGGTTCTCAATCTTCTGCGGGTCGAAGAAATTAATCCAGAGTACATGCTAGAGCGAAGTTTTTACCAGTTTCAAAATCAAGCAAGCATCCCAGAGTTATATAACAGTTAGTAGTTAGTCTTTTGTTAAATTTAGAAAATGAAATAGGTATGAAATTTATTAAATATTTTCAGAGGTGAAAAACTTGGAAGCTGAATATGAGGCAATAGAAATTGAGAAATACCGTGATATTTCGAGCTATCACGATGTACGAGAACAGCTCGATAAACTTTCAGTAGAATTTCGAAATTTTTTAACTAAACCGGAATATCTGCTTCCATTTTTACAACCAGGAAGGATGGTGAAGGTAATTATGATTTGTGACGACGTTTTTCGTGTCTGAATGCTACTAAGTATATTATCCAAATTCTAGGTGAAGAATGAAAGCGACACGTTTGATTGGGGAATAATAGTAAATTTTAAAAAGAAAACTCCAAAAAATCCTATGCTGGAAAAAACTGTTATCGTCGTAGATATATTGCTCCATATTTCTAGCGATTCCACCGAAGGTTCACCAATTCCGTGTCGACCTGGTGAAGATGGAGATGTGGAAGTGGTGCCGGTCCTGCATACTTTACTTTCTGAAATCAGTTCACTGAGAGTATATTATCCAAAAGATTTGAGACCTTCCGATAATAGAAGAAGTGTCCTGAAAACGATACAGGAAGTAAAAAAGAGATTTCCAGATGGTCCGCCGTTGCTCAATCCTATTACCGATATGAAAATCGAAGATTCAGCATTCAAAGATATAGTAAAGCGCATTGAAGTATTAGAAGAACGATTATACGCGCATCCTTTACACAAGGTAAACGAAAACAAAACGAAAGAAAATATTCAGAAAATCATCATTAGTTGATCTTCAACAATCACATACGTAATTTTTCATCATCCACAGAGTCCAGAATTGAATGAACTGTATGCACAGTTTACACGAAAAGAAGAGCTAGGTACTCAATTGAAACAAGCTAAAACAGAACTAAAACAAGCCAAATCCGTGTTACAAATGGAGGAGCTCAAGTGTAGAAAACGCGTGTTACGAAGAATGGCTTATTGCACTGCAGCAGATGTAATAGAACTAAAAGGTCGAGTAGCCTGTGAGCTTAACGGAGCTGATGAGCTCTTGATGACTGAAATGATTTTCAATGGGCTCTTCAACGCTTTAAATGTTCCGCAAATGGTAGCGCTGATTAGTTGCTTTGTTTGCGATGAGAAGTCTAATGAAATGCCGAGAAGTACAGAAGAGTTGAGTGGTCCACTCAGGCAGATGCAGGATCTGGCTCGCAGAATAGCTAAAGTATCTATCGATGCTAAACTGGAATTGGATGAAACTGCTTACGTAGAGAAATTCAGGCCGTATCTCATGGATGTCATGTATGCCTGGTGTAAAGGTGCCAGTTTTTTACAAATATGCAAAATGACCGATATATTTGAAGGTAACTTTTACACATAAAAAAATGAATTTTGTATTATAAGAATTGAACAAATTATTGATGCATGTTGTAGGTTCTATTATACGGTGTATGCGTCGTCTAGAGGAAGTTCTCAGACAGCTTTGCCAAGCAGCCAAGAATATAGGAAATACAGATTTGGAAAATAAATTTAGTGAAGCCATAAAGTTAATTAAGAGGGATATTGTTTTTGCCGCATCTTTATATTTATAATGAAATTTTTTATAAGATTTGTGTATGTATATTCATTATATTGTACATTTCACACGCCTGATTTACAAAATACATTTCCTGGTTTCTTTCATTTTATGTACTTAGAATTCTCCTGTGAATCATTAATCGAGGAAATTATTAAATGTAGAAAGATTGACAGTGGAGGACAGTTGATGGCCTTTTCTCGTCTAATTTATTTTTTCGGAATTTACAACATACAGTGCACGCGCATAAAAAGGACTCTTTATAAAATAGAACTACATTCGTCACACGATATGATCGTATGAAAAAAGTACAGCGTACAAATGTAATTGCATAATAAACAGACAACTTGTATTAACTGTTGACTATCTCAAAATTATTAAATAAATACGTATTACGAATATCGCGATGTTTAATCCCTACTTCGAATTTAATTACAGTAATTAACTTATCGTTCCTCTAAGATCACTGTCTCTTGCGGGCAGAATTTCAGTTCGGCGAGAGTGAGATTGGGATCCATGGATGTTAGCTAAAAAAAATATATATAAATTATTCAATCATTCATTGAGCAAAGCCACCTGTATATAACCCATATTCTATTATAAGCATTTTATAAATTACTTTATATTTAAATAAATATCAGGAGGCATTGATGATATTAAATCTTTGGGTTAATGGAAATAAAATGCTTACATCATCTACTTACATCCCTTCGGGGCCAGCTGGACAGAACTTTATATTCCTCTGTGGGATATCCTTCCACAATAAGGAAATTAAGAAGTATTTGCAACGGAGTCTCCGACTGAAACCTGCGCTCCAGAAATTTTCCAGCTGGAAGTCGCACTCTTACTTTCAAGACGCCGTCGCCTGCACCTTCTTGCGGTTCAGGTGGTAAGCTAGACTCTACTGCCTGTCTATGAGCTTCTTTTCTTGCTTCTTCGGCAAGCCGTTCACTTTCGGCTTGTTCTTTTCTCTGACGTTCTATCAACTCCTGTATCTGTTTTGCTTCTTCTTTCGCCCTAGAATACAAATTTATAATGTAGAGACTGCAAATTCTGAATAACGATTGCAGAATAATGACAATGCGTAATGAATAAATACCTGTCAGCTGCAAGACTCTCTTGATAAGCTCGATCTTGTTCCTGCTTCACTCTTTCTCTTGCTTGTCTCTCTTCTTCGAAACCGATATCAGCGCGCCTTTGTTCCTGTTGTCAGATTCATTAATCATTATTATTTAATTTAAATTCTACTTTGTATATTAATTGATAATTTCTTTTTATGCGACCTAACGGTAGTCCTACCTGAAATACATCAACAGCTTGGATCAGATTAGTAAGAAGCTCGTTAACACCCACGTTTCCATGAACTATTGTAAATATCTCCGTGTTAGATCTGGATCGCATTATAATCATAAGTACGGGCAGTGTATCTACATCAATGCTCCTCACTGTCAGTGCGGCTATTGGGCCAAGAGTTTGATTTATAGAGGACAAAAATCTGTGGGTAATTGCATTCGTTAATGTTGTTTACGCGCATTAAATATAATCAAGGTACTTTTAAGATGTATTCACGTTTGTTTGTTCGATTCGTAAGAAAAGTCCCAACCCCAGACGATGAAATTTGCAGAAAGTAATTGCAAGACGGATTCAAAGCCTAGTAGTTGTGTACAAAATACATTTGCAAGTACACTGTTATCATGGTGCAAATACACAGCCAAGAGTTTTCTCTGAAATAGATCAAAGGAATATTTTAATAATTAAGACAAAATGTAACCATATATAATGAAGATCTTGATCACGAACTTCCTTCGCTGGTTTTAAACAGGATTCCTTTATAGCGTCTTCAAAAGTTCCAGTGAAAAATTCTGGATGAACTGGACCATAACGCTTTTCAAATTGTTCTGCAAAATGTAGCGTACCTAGAGTTTCATCTTCTACTTTGTCCGGCACTGTAGAAAAATGGAAAAAAGACATACAGCTGTATAAACAATACGCTAAGATATTCAATATGTGTAAGAAAGTAAATATATACTCAGGCGTTGTATTTTGGTTGAGCGAATATTATCTATGAAAATGTCATCTTCAACACTAAATGAATCAGGTGCATCTTCAAACTCTTCTGTGTCTTCTGGTTCATCGGCAGAACTGTTGCTGTCAACTAAATCCACGACGACCTGTAACGCGATCATTCTTGATATTTGTTAATGCGATTTTACGAAGCGATGACAAGTACCTTTTTGTGATCCTTTGTTGTACGCTTGCCAACGGTGAGATCGTGCTCTGGGTAAGAAATTCCACTTAGCGCAAGTGTTACTTTGTCATCCTTTAAAGAGCTTGGCCAGCCCTTCCACTGTTGATTTCTCACGGGTACGTCAATTAATGAATATACATCTGATTTGACTTCTAGGACAGTATGTGTTCCAGGAAACTTCAGCTTGTACGTCTTATTATGTATCTCGTCACGCACATTCAATGTATAATTTTGCGTCAAGCGATCTGAAAGACTCATACTGAAAGGCAAATGATGAGAATAATGCGGTAATTGCATATCTTTAAAATTACAGTCATTATCATTGTAAATAAATACCTCTCTGCCGAAGAATCTCCAATTTCTGCAATGGCGGACATGTAAAGTGTATTCTCCCGTGGTAAATCCAAAGTTTGAAGGATAGTATGATCAGTTTGTGGTTCATTCTTCCAGCCATGTAACTGTTGATGACAAAGTCCAATATGCGTTTGTTCCCAAATTAAATGCTTCAAATCACCTGAATGCAAGAGGTTTTTTTTATTAGGATTTGAAAATATATAAAATCATTGTCTGGTAGAAATGAAGTCATATTCTTGATTTATTTATTACTTACCCACAGTACGTGTTTCTGGTAAATCAATTTGTATAACTTGATTCGAGTAGTTAATATGGAATGTCAGTGTTCTAGGACCACTGCTACTTCTTGGTCTACTTGTACCTGGTTTAACAATTTCCACTATATCTGTTCTGGGAGTGTTTGTAGTTTTTAATGTCTGAGCTACTTCTGAAGAAGAGGATAATGAATTTCGTGGATTTCCTCTTATTTCCTCTATCATTTCTATATCAGGACCCATTTCAGACGGAAGCTGTTGTGAATCCTGAGGCATAACGCTATTCACTGCAGCCTAATTACAGAGTAATGTTGGTACAGTTATATTATTTGAACATATGAAACATATCTTCTTTCAACATGAAGTATTTTAATACCAGTAGATCCCAATTAGTTCCTTCCAAACGTAGGATAGCTTCACCAATATCATCAATTCCTGTACATGCCTGAAAATTAATTTCTCATTGTTTAACTTTTGTATAAAGTAATCCCTGTGACAGTAAACAATAACAAGAGATTTTCATTAGGATTTTTATGATTTTTGATTTTATTATATTATATTGTGATCAAACGAAGAAAGGCCCTTATGAAATTCCCTTGAGCAAGTATTGTCAATGTCATCGTTCTGATAGCCCTCATAACCTACGCTAGCATAGCTATGCTTGGCAACAATGAATCTTACAAAACTGAAATTATTACCTGAAAATCAGCCAGAATCACCTCCTTATTTCCGGCCATAATATCGTAAAGTCGATTCAGGAGCACAAAGAAGATTTCTTTATGGTAAAGAAATTCTCGTATATTTTGAAATGATTTCTTAAATCGCTCAAATCACACTGAAAATCACACGCACAATGGTACAGACCATTGATGGCGTGCATAACGAGATAAGAAAACACAGTTCGATGCTTGTTTTCCTTTCAGGCATCTGAAAAATCGTTCGTAAACTGGACAAGAGTATTGGTAAAATCAGGAATTTACCATAAACTTTAATTACAATAACAAAACTCATTGAAAAATTGCAGCAATACGGTAATTCATATAGTTAGAAATATTTTGTCAAACTTAAAATTGGTTTAGCGCTTATAAAATAGCTGAACTGCTATAGAGTATACAGGCAAGGTACCTTTTTATTTGACGCTTAATTTAATTAACGAAAGGATCGTATGATTGAAAATAATACTAGCTATAATTTATGTTCATGAAATGGGTATACCGTTATATTTTGAATGAAGTTGTACATACTTTGACGCTAGAAGTTGAAAAAACAAACTTCTTTTCCTTGACACTGTATTCGAAGTTGAGTTTTTCCAACTTCTAGCATCAAAGTACAACTTCGCTCAAAATACAACACTACATACTTTTCATAAGCATACATTTTGGATAACGTTATTTTGAGTCATATGCATTTTTAGTCATATGATTCTTTCATTGACGAAATTGAGCTTTTAGAGCGTCAAATGAAAAGGCACCTTTATTCAAAACTATTTGTGCCAGCTAAAGTTTGCCGATTCATTTGATTTCTATCAATTCCTGCGGTAGAACCATCTTCAGCTGGCACAAAACTTTAAATAATACTGTATGTAGGAGTGCACGTGCTATGATGATTAATCAACGCGAACATTATTTGTTCAAAGCATATATTACACAATTTATATGACAAAAGGTATATGTTAGTTACATGTATTCATGCAATAATTTTTTTCTGTATTTTTGATCATTTTATTTTAATTTATGAAATTGGTTAATATTTTATTACAACACTTAGAATGTACTAACGGATTAACAAATGAATTTCCAGATTGAAATAAATATAAAATAAAGTTTCATTGGAACGCTAATTTAAATAGATATTATTCATAATTTTATTGGAGCACATGAAAATATTATGTCAATAATGGTTTCAGGGTTATGCAAATGCAGTAAGTCTTCTTAAAAAAAAGTAGTACAATAGATTTTTGAAAATGTCTTGTTTATTGACGGAGAATAAGTTTGAATGTCGGTGAGTTTCATATAAAAGTTAATGTATAACTAAAAAAATAATTTGCATGTCAATTATATATGCTCGATATGTCTTCTTTTTACTAGTGTATATGCTGTTATTTTTAGGGTGAGCTCAGTATTAAATAAAAACGTCCGTGATTTTGGGAAAAAATATATGTTTGATGACTGCAATGAGACATGTTGGAATTCTGATTCGGTAAAATCAAAATCCTACTGATATCCGATAACTATAATTTAGATGATTATTAAAAAGATGCAATAATTATTTTTTAGGGCTCTCCACAATGGATAATATTTGAGTTTGACAAAGAGTGTAGCTTATCGACCATTGAAATTGAATTTCAAGGTGGATTTGTCGGAAAAGATTGTTTTATAGAAGCAGGACCAGATTCAAAGAATTTAAAGTTTCAAGAATCATTTTTTCCAGAGGATGCAAATACTGTGCAGAAATTTAAATTGAATCAGAATGTCACTGCAAAAGTATTCAAGATCGTATTTAAAGAAAGTACTGACTTTTTTGGTAGGATCATTATTTATAAATTGTCACTTTACTCTTGATATATTATACTTTTACATATTTCTTAGTTATGCATTACAAATACTTATATGATATGATAAATAAATACAATTTTTTATACTCTACTATTTATTATTAATAAGACACAAATCTCAACATAAATGATGAAATATTTCTAGATAAGATTTATAATTCATAAGAATCAAAGTTTGTTAGACTTTAACGAAAAATCTTGCGATGCGATTAGTGTTGTGCAATTATAAATGTTGTATACACATGTGAAAAATAGTAAATTACTGTATTACAGTAATTACATATTACAAAAAAAAAATATCAACGTTATATGCAATATTGTTGCAATCAATGATTTAATAGGTGATGTTGTGTTAGAAATGTAAATCTAATAGTTTCTTAGTAAATAATGTGTCTGCATAGCTTCATATGTATGTACATGCAAAATTAGATGTTTGCCAACATAAAGAAAGGATTGCATAGATTATTAATTTTTGTTTTTCACAAGGAAAGTAAATATAGTGTATAATACTCATGTGCTGTATAAATAATTTTGTATTTTAGGAATTACAATATACCACAAGTGTAAGCATTCTACTTACTACAGGGCAGTGCTTATCATTCGTTTACAAAACTCCACATTAAAATTGACAAATTTATATTTTTCATTTATTTTATTAACTATGTTAATTTCAACTCAAAAGTTCTAAGCTGGAAAAAAGTACCTTCGACAATGATATAAAGAAAATCATAAACTCAAGTCTTACAGTTCAAATAAAAAACCAGACAGTGTTACTTAAATTTTGAAGACTTAGAAAGTAATCCAAATGCTTGAATGTAAATGATCTACATTGTTTTCGTACGTGGTTTACAGTATTATATACACACATTTAGTATTAATTAGCTTCTGGGTTTATTTACGATCCATGGACCAAAAGTGTCCCCAATTAATGTTACGTATACAAAATATATACTCTGATGTAACAAACAAATGCAGTCTGTACTCACTGCTATAATATTATGAAACAGCGTTATACTACTCCGCTTCTATAAAAACGCGTGTCTTCAATTAGAAAACACCTCGAAGTTCATTTCGAGAATTCCAATTGTTAGAGTACCCATCATTATAGATCGGGGTATCAAGAATTTTAACTTCGAATTAATGGAATAACGCTACAAATATTTGATAATCAAAATTTAAGTATTGATAGCTATTATATCTCATATTGTACGCTTTTAACGCGTGATGTTATGTTATCTTGACTATTGTAGAAATTATCAAATTAAACGGTAAGCATATCGAGTCGTCGTCTTCATTAATATCTGCATTGAGCAAATAAAATATTTTGTCCCTTGTAATTTAGATCGGAAAGTATCCATCTTTTTTCGTATTCACAACAAAGACTATTTGTTACAGAAATCCTGACATTTTTTTGTTCTTTGACAAAGTGTATAATGGTTTGCCATATTGTGTACGGTGACTTACAACTTTAAAAAAAAATCTGTGCAGCACAATCAAATTGAAGTTCGTTATCAGATCTCTATTGGCAAATTTTAATCTTTAAATCACAATGGTCATAAGCATTGGAATGTTTCCTCTTAAATAGAACAGTAGACGTTCTGTTTACACAGACTTGATGAAAAAGGGCCAATCGAAACGAAGAATTCATTTATAAAGGCACGCTGTGGCATATTTTCTTAAAATTACAGACAAGGGAGCATCATATAAGTGATGTACGTATATAATTATGATTCGGTATAAATTAGAGTGCAACAAGATATGAGATGGCTACACATGCAAATCGAAGTTAATATTTTTAAGGACCTGTTGATCAACGACTGAATTATTATAAATGTGTAAAACATTAACTGTAAAATGTTATGATTGATAGTATTCTTCCATCAGTTACTACTTAGGCCTATGTAAATATTAAAAACCTGCATTCTCTATGTAAATACAGAATATTCAATTTCGAACGAAACTTTTCTTGTCGAATTTTGCAAAAAATCTTTCCACGCGAGCATCTTAATAATTTACGTACGCAATGATGTGAAACTCCAAACTTCAACTACAATTAACACATTTTGAAAATTGTTCTTATGCGAATTTTTAAAATAATTATCTGAACAATATGTATATCTTGCTTCTTATTGCAACATGAAGTGTGCATTGTCATTGCTCATTGAACAAGAGTGGAATAGAATTTAGGCTGAAACAAAAAGACGAAGTACATTCATTATTAACATTCCTTAATACATGACATCCAATGTAAATGTTTTATAAAATTTAGAAACATGTAACATGAATTTATATTACTTTTAAAGAACAATGAAAAGAATACTTAAATTGATACTAAAGGCTGGCTCACCTCATCGTGTTTTTCTTCTTTATTACCTTCCTCTTCATCGCCAGAACTATCACCGCCTGAACTATCAGCAGAGTTACGTTGTTCTTTGTTATTTAAACTATCGGTAGTAGTTGGCGGCGTGGCTTTAACTTTACTAGCTGCATCGTAACATTGCAGACACACCCTAACAGCTTTTCCACCTCCTTGACCAGGCAACACCAATTTTTTGTTACTGCATGGTCCGCATACAACAGCTCCGCATTGTCTACAGTGATGCTGTAAAGATAATTTTTCTCTTTTACTTTCATACAGTATGTTATCAATATCGAGAATGAATATTCCATATATAATTTTCTGGAAATACTAATGAATAATACAAATGTAATTACCCGTCTATTTAAGACTGTGAATTGTGTTTTGTTACAATGCATGCAAATGGTAGCCTCATTATCTGGTACCCAAACAGCTGCATGAACTTCAACCGGTTTCTTGCCACCTAGAATATAAGACATTTTTTGTGTAATACGTGCTGTAAATTTATAAAGTTTTACATAATGCTCTATTTTTTCCCAAGATATATATATTTACTTTTTCTGAGCAGATCTTCAATGCACTTTGTAATATGGGCCATCCATTCTTGCTTTTCTGTAGCAGTAGCAGCGTAAACAGCAAACGACTTTGTTACTGTCTTAATGAGCCATCCATTGCGATACTCTACAAATAATGGCACAATTTGATATGAATAAACATGCAGGATAACAAGCTAAGATACAATTTTTTTGTATGGACCACTCAACCTGAAATGTCAGAGTTACACTTCTGTATAACTGTAGTGATATCAAGTAAAATAATCTTTTTATACATTGTTTCTACCATGCAATAATCTTCTGAAATATACAACGTATAAGAGCGACCTAATATTTTGTTGAAAATTATGCAATGAAAAATGTTAACTAATTAACTACAAAAATGCACAGGAAATACTCACGTCCATCATCTGCCAAAGATTCAAGCTTCACTTCTTCTAATGGAATTATATGTTGTTTGTTATACTGTCAGAAAAAATACATGAGCGTTACATATGTAGTGTAAGAACACATGGTTACTATTACCATTAAGCAATAATAGCAACGTCATTGAGTTAGTCAAGTGATCTATTCTTAATAATCAAAATATACAAAATATGCTTACTTTTTTTTTATTGATCACTATATTCCCATAAACCAATATATCATTAAATAGAAAAAACTGTCTTGGTTTTGGTTTTTTTCTGCACATTTTTGTCAGAACACCTTCTCCTACCAGAACCCTTCCAGAAACAGCAAGTGGCTGAAAGAAAAAGTATTCGAAAAGATATTATAATAATATATGAATCTTTACATGTCTTAACATTTTAAATTATGAACAAGGTTTCAAAACATCATTACGTCACATAAGGAAGATAAAGTATTTGGAGAAAAGATAATGAAGTACTTATATTAAACAATATTATATTAGTAATAATTATATAGTATATAGTATAAGATATTAAATTACAAAAGATTGAAAAGAATAGTATGATATATACATCCCAAAAGAGACAAAGTATATTTCATCATGATTAAAAAAATACATTCAGGGTCGTTATGTTATGTTAGTATTTATCATCTTAAGATATAATATTAATGCAGTCAAATGGTCGCAGTTTTTAAGTGAGATCTTCATGAAGTGGTAATAGAAATTAGAGTAAATTAATTATTAATGCAACTTTCAAATAAAATTAACATACCTGACCAGAGCTGCCGAAGCAGTTCTCCACCATTGTAATTCGCCTGGCATTGGCCTCGCTGTTCACTAAAAATTATCAAACGCAATTATAAAATATCATGAAAATGATTGAAGCAAGTTAATTAGAAACAATTAATCCTTTGAATTATATGATATGGATACGATCTAGGTACACCTAAGTAGCTGTCAAAAGCACAGCCCACTTAGTTGTACCGTTCAGCAATGTAGAAATGTTTTGTGAAGCAAGGAACGAAATTGTAGGTAAGAAAAATTTATGTCGTGAATTGCCAGGAGAGCAGATCTTGAAGTTACAACACAATGTTATTATAGATTTTTTATAATACCGAAAAAATTAATTAAAAGAGTTAGGTGAAATAGTACGAACTAACCAAGTCGGTCAACCATGATTCTATGAATCAGGGCTGACAACAGCAGGAAGCATGAATCACGTCCACTCCTCGTTATCTGTCACACCGTAACAAACCAATTGCAATTGACCAAATTTGACTTATTCGGCGGTTGTAAAAAAATTGATAAAAATAATTATAAAATCTTAATCAAGAAAACTTTTTCAAATTTCGGGCCTCCTTCTGATACACATATTCTTGAGATATAAATTCCGTGTTTAGAGTTCCAAACGGTTCTTATGACTGCATCTAATACTCTCTTTGATTCCTGTCGTCATACGCAGAAATACAGTGCAGAGCCACTGCAATAAAGTTCCCTGTATATAATGTTAAAAATATTTACAATAAAATATAAAAATTCGGATTATTTAGCTAATAGAGAACGTTGCAGCATTTGATGTATTTTAAAAAAAGCAAGGAAAACATAATTGGAATAACAAATAATAAGTATTCTTAATATTTTATACTTTTGTTTATTTACTGCATTCTATTTATGCAATGTGTTACATTATTTGATATTTTCAAATGATTGTGTGATTATAAATGTGTAAAATATTAATTAAATTGGTTCTATAAACCAAGTGAAGTAGTTTCTGGTAACATTTTGAAATTGGTCGCATCTCGCAAGTGGAACGATAGTATCGATTGTAATCATATGACTGACCTGGGCGTAACTAACTGTACGCCTTTCGGTACCTTTTTCTGAGGTGGGACCTATTATACGCTTGTCTTTCTGCGAAAAATTCGTGCAAGACAACGTTTTGACGAGAACATCATGAAGATCTGTGGTCCGAAATATGCCCTGTGCGGCTTGGTACTTTCTGTGTGGGGTATTATTCAACTAGTAAGTGAAATTCATCGTTACCGTTGAAATGGTTAAATTTTACTTTTTGATTTAACTAAAAACTGTTTTACTAAAAAATGTTTTAATTATTTAATTCTACCTGCAATGGTTCTTTTCTTAATATCTTTTATATATATATTCTTAATTGGAGCTTCTTGCATTCCTGATATTTAAATATTGATATAATGTCTATTATGTTTGTATAATACACTGTGAACTTTTACGAAGTAGAGTTCATGGATTATTTATTTAATGAAATAAAATAATACTTTTTTTAAATAAGCCATGATAATTATAATTAAATACTTATTAATATAATGATTTTGAATATTGGCAGTTGTCTAAATATTTATTGTTTTATGATTCATAGGTCCTGATGGGTGTATTCTTTTATGTCAGGAGTGTTGCCCTCGTAGAAGATCTACCATTGGAAAGTGCAACTTACAATTCGTTAAGCGAGTTTTATATTCAAGTTGACAGGGCATATACTCAAAATGCATATAACTGCTGGATTGCTGCATGCGTTTACGTTTTGACACTTTTGTTCTCCGGTTACCAATTCTATGTAAATTCCAGATCATCTCTTAGTGTTTAATTAAACATAGTATTCTACATATTCAGAAGCTGGTGATCCTTTCCAGGAGCGTAAAAAAGAAGATGAAAATGTCACTTCTATTCCATGAAATATTATAATATATTAGATTTTAAATGTCCTCAACAAGTTTTTCTCCAGATTTCAGTGCGAATAATAACAAAATTGTATCAATTACACATGTAATATTTCAGAACTGTATTAATTCTTTTTTTTGCTATGTAACAAAACTTTTTATCAGAAAATTTACATCATTTTCTGATAAAAAGTTACAAAGCATTCAGGTCCATAAGTTATAGATTTTAATTATTACACACAGTTGCACGTAACAGTCTGCTTCAAGAATATTCCCGTACCAAATGATTGTTTGCGTCAATCAATTAGGAGGCATAATTTATTTGTAAAGATCATTGTACATTTATATTACATATTATATTTCGAGAAATGTATTAACTTCCTAGTAAATGATACTTATGTAGATAATTGTCATTAACGTCGTTTTAATTGGTTTAGCGCGAATGACAACAATAAACAGATGTGGTGAATGTAATATTCATCAAAGTCTGTGACGTTAAGATGTTAACAATAATGAAAACCATTCAATCTTAAATCATGTCTGTTCCTTAGTGCCGTTATTACTACTAATTTGGTAATCTATTATAGAATAGATAACAAACCTGTAAATTTGAAAAATGTAAATAATCAAAGTATTACTTTGACTACCGTCTAATATTGGTTTTAATTCAATTTCTCCTCAAGTTGAGATATTTCTTTTGCGTATAGTATGGTAACTAAATGATAAGCATATGTTTAACTAATATAAACTTAGGCAGCATAGAATAGATGACTAAAATATGGTGATTGGCTGATAATGATTGATGTTCTCTTGTAAATAAAGCAAGAGTTATAAAGACTATTATCAATCTTTTGCTAGTTCAAGGATATTTTTATTACATCTCTAAAATTTAGGCTAATCATATAATAATAAGTGTTACTAGATGCATTCTCTGTTCCCCCTTGACACATTTAGCATTATATCAAAATTTTTAGATAAAAAAATGTACATGAACTTTGTCATCTTCGTTACGTTGCTCCAATTGATATGTCGTATGATGATCACATTTCATAGATTCTGGACTCAGTGCGGCCCATGTGACTTGCATGAAATTTTCTATTATGAGTCATTCACTCTCAGCTACGTGTTTTTAGCAAAGCAAAGGTTCAACGAATGTTTGCATTCGATAGTTGCAATCTTATTTCGTAGTTCTTGTCAGAATGTAATAATATTGGAAATGTTACACTTCGAACTTTGGGAATCAGTGGAAATAAACTGTATCTAATATTTGTAAATGTAGTACAGCAGTTACATGGTAAGGGATGACAGTTCGCAAGGTTATGCTTGACAGTAAACAGCTCTAACGCTTCAAGGTATTTATGTATTCTTCTATTCTAATTATATAAATTGTACATAGATTTATATTATTTTTGTTTATTATTTTGTTAATATGAAATTTTCATTGGATCCAATTCACTTAAGTTCAATTGTAATTCTTTTTGTAGGCCATTTTTTGTTTCTCAGAATATGTCAATTTCAGGTGTAACAAATAAAGTACAATGGAGAATAGTACAAATGCATTAGTAAATGACTATACTGAAATAGTCAGGCGTATTCCACTTCGACTAAAGCTAGCTTATGGGATAGGACATATCTTAAATGATATTTGTGCTTCTATGTGGTTTACATATTTATTAGTATTTTTTCACTTTGTGCTTGGTTTTAATCCCTTTACGTCAGGGATAATTTTACTAATTGGTCAAGTAGCTGATGCTGTTGCTACTCCATTTGTTGGTTTACATTCGGACAAGAATGATGATTTTTGGCTGTGTCGGTATGGTAAAAGGAAAACTTGGCATTTATTAGGTAAGTACCAACTATGATAAATACCTTAAACGTGTAAAATAATATTTAACAATATTATCACAAATACGTAATAATATACTCATTTCCATTCAGGTACAATATGCATCTTATTATCATTTCCATTTATTTTTTCACCATGCATTGGGTGTGAAGGAGCCCACCAATGGGCCCAGTTAATTTATTACGCAGCATTCGTAGTGATATTTCAGTTTGGTTGGGCAGCTGTCCAGATATCACATTTATCTTTAATACCTGATCTCACGCCAACTGAACACGAAAGGACAGAACTTACAGCTATCAGGTAACTATATAGAATATTAACTAAATATTTTCAAAACTAATATTTTTTTTTACATACAACAGGTATAGTTTTACTGTCTTTTCAAATGTACTTGTGTACTGTATTACATGGGGAGTTTTACACATTACTAATGAGAATACTCCAGAATCTCAAATAGGGCCAAGCGATGTATATAAATTTCAAAAAGTTGTACTTATTGGAATAGCCATTGGCTTTGTAACGTCTGTCATATTCCATATTTGTGTAAAAGAAGGTGCTGCTAGTGGTTCTGCAGGTGAGTTATAACAGAGTTAATAAGAATATCAGCGAATTTACATATCTGATTTTAATTGTGAATTAACTTTTCAGGTCCATTACGACGAAATAGACAAACGGCATCGACTTTATTAAAAGACCGTCGGCTGTATCAAGTGGCGTGTGTTTATATGCCAACAAGATTATTTGTAAATTTATCACAGATTTATATGCCTTTATACCTGCACGAGACCTTAAACATGGCTGCAACGTCCTTAGCTATTATGCCTTTAACAATATTCCTCAGTAGCTTTGTAACATCTCTAATCATCGAAAGACTTAATAGAAAATTGGGCAGAAAAATCTCGTACTCATTTGGCGTATTGCTAGGAGTATGTTCTTGTATATGGATATGGTTTGGTGAAGGCGATGCATATACGACTTACGAAATATATTCAGTTTCTATACTGTTAGGTAAATATACGCATCGTCTTATTAATTATGAATAATTATCATAGAATACGATAACTGTTCCGCAGTCTTCATATATGAATTTCACTTTACGTCTCTCGTAGCTATTTTCTAATGTGTAAATGTATTTGTAAACATTGTGTTATCGTTCACTTATCACTGAGTATTATGTAGTTAAATGGTGTTTTTACGTAGGCGCTGGCGGCTCAATAATGCTAGTAACTAGCCTTGGAGTAACTGCTGATTTGATTGGACAAAGTACAGAAAGTGGTGCTTTTGTTTATGGTGTTATGAGCTTCACGGATAAGCTTTCTAATGGATTGGCTGTTATTGTGATTCAATATATGTAAGTATCTAATTTGCATTTACGCCTCGTACGAGTTGCATGTACAGTGTTATATATTAAAGGCACTTTTAATTTCCAGGCGGTGCTCTGACGATTGTCCAAATTATTACCGAGACGTTTTAACTTTTGTCTGTGGCGGTGCTGCCGTTGTGGGACTGTCAATGATATTTTTCATTAAACCATTTACCTATAGTAATGGTAAACGCATTTATAATATTAAAAATATATTAATATACTTATATTGTCGTTTAATAATTTTGTTTTAAGTGTCTCAATATATTAATTTCAGACTATGGGACCTTGGATCCAATAGAGTCATCAATCCATGAAAATACATCCGCGATAGCGAGATCTTTAGGGAAAAAAGATACTGAAGAGAATAGTGCTTCATCGTGATCTATATGTTGCAGTGCTATAAGTTTATGACTGATAGCAGTAAAAGAATTAAATGCAATTTATATTGCTAATATATTTTACTGGTTATAGTATATTAATATTGTTATGCTGAAAGTAACAGCAACTCTTTGAATATAAGTGTTAGAGTCAATTGTTAAAATGCTTAGAATATATTGAGACATGCTTTTGCCCATGTAATTTATTGCTTTATATTTGCTATTGTTATAATACTATAAGAGGCATACCTACAGTGTAACCATTTATATCTCAAATTTTTAATCAAACCATAGTATGAATCTATGTTCATTGTTCATATTTATGTTCATTCACTTATTAGACTAATAATTATTCTTTATGCGATTAACGGTCTGTTGACAGTATAAAAATGAAATTTATATAATTTATAATGATGCAATGAGCAAACACAAGTGTTACGTACATACAATCGCAACAAGATAGACGAAGTAAATAAATATTAACCTATTATTTTCATGACATTGTATTATAAAAAATAATGTATACTTCATAATTACGAAGTAAACAAATATGAATCAAGAGGGCTTTCTCCATTTTCAATACTGGACTCTAAATATTAGTCATTCAGAAAGACGGATCTGGCAATCATTTAATAAAACTAATATTGCCCCACAATAATAAAGTAAATGTTAAATAAAAAAAGAATTTTTATTTGACAACGTGTACAATCATCATGTTTCAACAATCGCTTTATTCTATGATAGATAGTATTATATTCATTATATCGTAATTGCAGCCTATATAGAATAAGTAAAAATATCCTTCATGAGCATAACCGATCAATCAGTGGACTCAACCAAAATTGAACATATAATCTGTACATGAATAAAATTACTTCTTAATGTAACAGATAGATATTAATTACATTCGATTAAATACTTAATAAGATACAGTGGTCGCAAACAATTAATTATACATTCACGCAGCACAAATGTCCGATGAACATATATAGGAGGTCTTTAGAACGTATCAAGTCTGATATACGTTTGATAGACCGTAGAAAGGCGTTCATGGTTTATTTGCTTTACGTGGACCTCTTTCATCTATAACGGGAAATGAGTATTGTAAACTATAAGACTGAATGCTAATATACTAACAGATAATGATAAGGCAGAGAAAGGACATTCAAAATTAGCATGACGCATTGGATGATGTAAAAGTAAAGATTTTTCGTATGCGAAGGAATCGTCGTGAGTCACGAATATAGAAAAGGATGGTACGGTGCCTGTCCCCTTCAAAGGAACGGATGGCTTCTCTGCACGCGATTCACCACCAGGCTCCACTTACATCCCGTTAAGCCAAAGTTCGATTTCCTTATGGAAGTTGGACGTCGAGGGACGAAACTGCTTCGTGATTAACGTAGGCACGAGCGAGTATACTTTGCCGCAATCGATTGGTATACCTGGCTTATATGTAGCCCCGGGACACCCATTCGAGGGTCAGAGTGCATTCAGAATGCTAGGAACAAGCAACTTTCCGCGTCGAAGTCGTCTCGGCGGAGGTCCGATGAGTGCCACAACGACAACCGGAACTTCAGCGA
Organism: Hartigia nigra; assembly: GCA_031001745.1. Lineage (NCBI taxonomy): Eukaryota > Metazoa > Arthropoda > Insecta > Hymenoptera > Cephidae > Hartigia > Hartigia nigra. Next base: position 1,367,051 of record JARPRG010000277.1, read on the forward strand.
CGTATCTAGCCCGTCCAAGACTCCCTCTTCGATCCTATTTAAAACCAAAGTCTACGACTAATTTGATGAATTTTGATCCAACCGGATATGGGCGCTCAAGACGTTTCAAACCAAGGTGCGTAAACAATTGGTATCAGCAGGAAATTGGTATATAATTAATGACGCTGTATCATGAGTATTTATTTAGATTACTTAATAATTTATTTTCATTTATACTAACAATATTTTGTAACACGGTTTGATATTATTTTACAGGAAATTAAATGGTTTTCAAAAAATGGATACGACTAAGAAGAAATCGACTGATTATACGGAAATGGCTTATAGAGAAGCTGTTTCGAAGTTAAAGTATTTGCTGGCAGAATCTTACACTCCAAGGATTCTGCCAAGGTATATAATTTATATTGACGTAGTTGTTGCTAATACGCTAATTATATTATTGATTAGTTACTTATCTTCCGCCTTGATTTTTGATGTACAGGAAGTTCGGTCGCAGCAGAGAAAATTATCAAGATAGCAATCCAAAGATTAATGAATCCGAAGAAGACACTGATGATAGGAGTGTTTTAAGCAATAGTACTCGGACGAAAGAATTCAATGGGAATTTACCCCCTAGGGCAAGTCCTTATTTGCCTCGGCCAAAAAATATACATTTGGCAAAAGCATGCAGTAATTTAGTTCTATCAGCGGGAGATCAGCAAGGTGCTCCACCAGAATTAGCATCATTTATTGAACGGCAAGAAGAATACATAGAACAATTAGAGAGAGAATCGCAGTACTGCAGGGATGAACTTACTAATTTACTTGGTAAAGTAAGAGAGGTACGTATTCAAAATGAATGTTTGATTACAAAAATATTCTGCGCTTCGAAGAAATCGTAACAAATATATTAAAACGTATTAAAAGAACCCTTGATGGGGTAGGTGGTTGCAGAAAACGAGGCGCTACACGATAAGAATAAAAATGGCTTCCTCAAATCTGTGCTGGACGAGTATAGAAATTCCGAAGAGGAGAATAACGATCCGGAAGAATACAATTCTCACGGGAATACTTTGGATTCAAAAGGGAAGCGCGTTAAATTGAAAAAGATCTTGGAAGGACCGAGTATTATGTTCGAATCACGTATCAGTGAATTAGAGGCTCAATTAACTCAGGCAAAAGTGGAATTGCGTAAAGCTCAGGAAGAGAATCAGGCGAATATTAAGAGATTCGCCGAAAGCGGTGCGACTACTGGAAGTTCTGATATGAAGTCTCAATTGGAAGAGGCTTTAAGGGATAAGCGTGAGATTCAAGGGAAACTTGAGGATTTACAGAGGAGCTTAACTCTGACGAGAGAGAAGGAATCAGATATGGCTCAAAAAGCAAAGCGCGCTCTTGACATAGTGGAACAAGCACAATTCGAGAAGACTCAAGCAGAGGCAGAGATCAGGAGACTTCGAGATGAATTGGATAGACAGCATGAAAAATTAAGGGAAGCTGCACAGGAGACGAGCAGAAGAGTTGCTGAAGAGAGACATCAGGTTGAACGTAGATATAGTCAGCAGATAGAACAACTATCAGCGGATATAGCATCTCATTGGGATGCTGCAAGTAAATCTCAACTAGAGTCAGAAAAGCAACGGAGAGAATTAGCCGACTTAAGAAGAGATCTTGCTCAGAAACATGCATTGTTTGATGATCTGAAGAAGGAATTGCAGAGTAAAATATGTAAGTATTGACATGGTTTGAAATTTGCAATTATTATGAGATAATTCAAAAAATAAAATATTTATACTTTTTTGTATTTATCCATTTAGCAAGCTTGCAAAGTGATTTAAGTCAAACTGTTGCTGAGAAGGATGCAGCTGAACAAGAAGTGTCTGCTGCAAAATTATCAGCAGAGAGAAACGAACGACAAGCACGTCAGGATCAGAGTAGATTACAAGCCGAAATCAATTCTTACAAGCAAAGATTAGAAAGAGCGGATGCTGACTTGGTCCATTGTCGTCGGGAAAACTTACGTTTATCCGAACAGATAGCGTCACTAGAAAAAGAGGTGTCTTTTATTTCCATTAATTAATATAATATTGACCAAAATTCTATGAATAATTGGAATTTCAGATTGGCATGAACAAAATGGTCCATTCTGAAGTTACACCGTTGACAGGTGGTTCATCGACAAAACCAGAAAATGAAAAGGAATTGACGTCAATGATCATGAACATGGAATCAAAGCATGGTAAGATATTATTCTAGGTATGCCTGTGTTAGGTATATTGTCTCTAAGGTTAGGCTATCGTGGAGAAGAAGGAATTAAATTGCGAAGAACAATGAAGAAATTAGTTATTCAGTGCGATTAAATAGCTATCGGTAATCTGTGTGGGAAATCGGCATGCTGACATTATGCCTAGCATGGGCTGAGATGAAATTAGTCAATTTATTTGAAATTGACTAATGGAATGAAATTTCCTAGCTGCTACAGTGGCCACTCTAGAAGATGCTTTGGCCAATCAGGCTTCGCTCGTCTCTCAACTGACCGCCGAATGCCAATCTCTCACACATCGCTTGGAAGCTAACAGCCAGAGACACAAGTATTCTCTCGCTTTTCATTTTGTTTAGTCTAGCTGACTAATTTTTTGGTGAACATGATATACGTATATAGTAGGCACGGGTCTTGGAATTGAGGATACATTTTATATCGGCTTATAGCTTTACAAAAAGGCCGACGCATAATGATCATGCTCGTACTATTTGTTCGAACTATTTTTTACACTCTTCCTTTATGCGAAATACAGCTGGGGCTGTTCTGTGTTGACAGAGGGAATCAGTCAGGGAGATGTGGGGGCAATCAGCATGACTGCATCGCCTTCGAACAAGAGACGCACTGTTAAGGTTGATCTCAAAGTAAAAGTTGTTCCAAAAAAGAAGTCGGGTCGCGCAGAGACCATCAAGGTGCCTCTATCAACACAGTAATAGCATGTATGATCGTTTATACGAAATACATAAATGGGTAGTTACTTGTTACAATGAGGATATAAATACGAGAGAGGATAAGCAATTAATTAGTATTTCATTAATTATTTAATTATTGTTATTTAGGTTTAATTTAGGTACGCATCACGATATCTCTTAGTATATTTCTTTGAAATGTGATTCGTATTTATGATTCAGAAATTAAACTGGATTTATGTTTGTTTAGGGAAGAAATGGACAGCCTACAAACCAACGTAATGTATTTATCGAGCAAGATACAAGACAAGCTTAATAATGATAAAGGTATAATATTATGTTACAATTACGCTGTATCATGTGCATTGACCTTTTTTTGTTATATAAACCCTTATTTTTATCTAGGACTATCCGAAAAACCAGTTCAAGAGGCACAAATTTACAATAAAAATAGGACAAACTTATCGGAGAAAACGTCCGAGCCGCAGCAAGTACAATCAATCATTTCGACAAAGGATCAAACAAAAGAAGATGCACAAAGGTTTAATGAAAGGCTAAAAGATCCGGAGAATAAACAATACACCCTAAATAGAAATCAAGAAGAACTGAATTCAGGAAATGACGTACAAGAAAGTCATGTTCAACAGGAAGAACAGTACGAATCAGAGAATCAGCAGCAAGAACTCTCGTCGGACATACCAGAAAATGTTAATCAGGAAGAATATAATTCTCAAAATATGATGCAATATAATCAGCAGGGAGATCAAAATATCGATACTGCGTACAGTGAACAAATGTATCAGTATGATCAGTACGACCCGAGTCAATATGAAGGACAACAATATGTTGAAGATGATCAATATAAAGGTGAGATTGGTTATCAGGATGGGCAATATAATGAGCAAGAATATCAAAATTATCCTACAAATTATGTGGAGGAACAGAGCACTGAATTACGTGAAATCGAACAATCGTCTGAGCAACCGACACCTGCCGAAATTCCAACGACGAATTAATCTCAATGACAACTTTTCGTAATTCATTTTAGAATAAAAGCGCAAAGCTTACGATAATGATTTTTAACTATGTGCAATATACTACACGGTGATTATTTGTTGCATAGTGCAAAAGCGAAATAATATTTATTTATGCGAGTTTATGATTAGTTTGAGAATGACTTCTTCGATATTAAATGGAGAGTCCATATTATATAGATGTGTAAGGTAAGAGCGAGAGTCGACACGTTATAAAAAGTAATAACTGGAATGATTAAAGTCCTCGAAGCGTATGAGGATTCGATTATTTATTAATTTCATGTATACAGCTTTCGTCATTCATAAAAACAAACAAATATTAGATACATTTTATACAGCATTATGTAATTTTAGTTTTTATCTTTTCATCTACAGTTCTTAACGTCAATTTACAAGAAGTACGCAGAATACTTTGTCGACCTATTCGCGCGCGTGATAACGTCGACTACTTGTAAATTGACGTATAAAATTAGATTGTAAGGATCAAACTGATCCAAGTGACGTGAGAGTCATGATTAAGATAGTTTTGACTCGACCAGCACGTGTCTCTAGGATCAGTATGAATATCACACTGCAAAATCATTTCCTTGTCGAGTATTATCCAATTTTTGATAGTTTAGAAAAAAGAAGGAATAAAGGAATGGTACTAAATTTAAATTAACTAAGATACAAAACAATACCGTTTCACTCAAGCGTCACAATTCGAAAATTTTAAAACGTCATTAAACCCTTCACTGTTTGGCACAGCTGATATGGGACAGTAATTCATTAATTTCCTTAACGCGTCATTTAATTTTTATACAAACATTATAGAAAATCTCGGCGCTTTAAAGTATATCTCATATTGTGATACAATAATCAGATATATTTATACTTTAATATATTCAATGTTGCAATACCGTCGTGTTATAAGCATGTAAATATGTACACGACAGAGAGGTATTTTCTTTGTCTTTTGTTACACCTTAATCTTGAATGCTTCTACTATGATAATAAATATCTGAAACCGATTCAACCATTAATTCACTTGTTCATTGATGTATGTCCGAGATGTCGCGAAGGCGTAGAAAAATAATTTTCTTGTTTAAACATTTTAAAAGCCTACAGCGAAGGGTTTCAGGCGTCCAAGTGACAACGTGTTGAAAAATCATTAATTCTCTTTTAATTGTTTATACGGTTGTTGAATATATTCAGTGTCATATTGTACGTATATCCTTTGTAGTAGAAAGAAACCTAATAAAGGATTCAGGATTAAAGTAATAATTAGCAACATGGCTACATAAGCACCTTCGGTAATAGAAAAATGTTTGTTTTGATGTAATGAATGTTTTGCCGTTTTTCAACAATATTTCGACAATGCTATGGAAAATGTTCTATTGCATTGTATAAATTCTTTCAGAGGAATTTGTTTGGGTTCGGCTGTTACATCAATGCGTAAGACATTTTGACAATGAATAAATTATCACTCGTTCTTAAACAATAGGACTCACAAGTAATCTACTAGTATGTCTTATTTAAACTCTATCAAATCCTAGGTAATAATATAGAGTAAAATAAATTGGGTCCCTGTAACTTAGCGTGTAATTATCATTACTCTAAATACGAATGGCACAAGACCTTAGGAAAAAAAAATGAACGATTACAACGCGTACATTATTGTATTTCGCATAATTCTATTCTTTATATACAGGGTGAATCGAAACTTTTCTATTAAATTTAAGATCATTGGACTTTCCTCGTATAGTTTTAACATTTCCATTTAATTATAGAATTTGACGAAAAACATCTGCGATATCAAAAAATCGAATTGCCGTCTATTTACAGAAGGGGAGTGTTTTTTGAATAGAAAAAGTTTCATAGATTAAATTGATGCACAGTATTTATTACTCTATCACTGTATTGCTCCAACCTCTGTGCCTTTTTAGATTTTTATCTTTTATTCACCTTGTATATACAGAACGTCGATCGATTCGATAAGAAGAATCAGTGTTGTCGTGGTGTGGTTTTATACGGAACCGTCGAGGAAACGTCGAGACTGTTTATCGATCGTCGTTTCCCCCTGTTTCTTAATAGAGCAGTGCGTTACGTCATTAACGGTATTATTCCCAGTTAAGAAAGTCTTGCTTTAACACGGACAAGATGTGGAAAATGTCATTCGTGCATTATTATCGAGTACAAGTCGGTCATCGAAATTTTACAGTGATTGGAAGATTTAAAAAATCCATTAAGCGTTTCCGATTTTAATACGCATAAAACTGTAATTATCCGTTATTTACGGACATACAATTTATCATGGAGACTTAATCGAATCACAAATTATTTATAGATTTTCTTAATTGATAGATATTTTACACTCTTTCACAAGTGTGCCTTTCGCATATAGTTTTTGTAAAGAATTGACTTTATTCCAACCGATTTATGATACATGGCAGGGAAACGGTCAGCGATATACCAGTATGGCGTTCGCCATAGTTCCCTTAGGATAAGCTAGGTCGGATATGACGTAATTATAATGGCAACAAATCTCCAAGGACATTTATCAAGAGATTCGGCGTTGGGTCACTTGCTTCGTACTCAGCAGGACAGTATGCAGTTATTTTGTACAAAAATTAATGCGATACATACTACATACATATACAATACTAATTATTTAAATTTAAGACTGTAGGTGATGCACTCACATTGGCTTTGGAATCTTTTACCTTGAAAGTCATAAGAAGACATTCCCTTTTCCGCTCTATTATTCATGAAAGAACTACATATATATTGGAATCAAAGTATAACATTTACAGATGCATTGGATTTTTTTACTTGCTGTCTTGTATCTTTCATGAATATACTGTATTGGTTTAATGCATTTCATGCAGAATGTGGGTATTTTGCCAATGTGTGAAATTCGCACAGGAATGATAACTTCTAAGTTTTACAAAATTAACTTAAGAGCTAGAGAACGTTTGATTTCTAAACATTGATTAAGAAAATTTATGGAGTCTCGCACCATGTATTATAACTGCAGAGTGAAGCTTGACCCATGATATATCTCTAAGGATCAATCGCAAGGCGATAACAAAATGTTATCGTTTCGGGTATTATGTATTACGGTTTATCCTTATAATTTATGATCAATATACAGTCACCCCCAAATTATGTCGTTTCGCACTTACGATTTTCAGCGTAGTCTAATTTTTCGTTTTCATTTATGTGTCAACGCGTATTCAACTTACGTTATCTTTACGAATGTCGTCTTTTGTAGAATCAATTGCGACATAACCTCGGCGCATGACTGTAATGTAAATCTTAATCTAATTTCACGGATTTTATACGCACAGGAAGAATTATTTAAATTCAAAGAAAACAGGGACGTCATTTGTTGGGAAATATTATCTGACGAATTTCGTCTTGAAAGAATTGATAAGCCAATATTTTAAATTGATTTATCTGCATGGCCGGAACGCTTAGGAAACTGGATGAAATTCTTACTGTGCGTGTGTAGGTTTATAATAATGCATGAATCTTAGGTGATAATTCGTTTAAAAAATTAATTCTAGTATCGCTCAAAAATCATGCGATCGATCCATTGGATTTTACACTTCTAGTGCGGTAACGATTGAACAATAGTAACATCTTCTCTTTTATTTATTTCTCGGTATCTGTTTTTCGTTTGTTCTCTTAATTATTTACACTCCTTTTGCATCCTTATACTCGTATATAAGATTTATAACGTAATATTTAATATTTATACTGGAGACGATCCTTAATTCTTCATTTTGGATTCGTTGCAAACGTCCTTTCGTAAATTACGCTTCTTATTTCCTTTTTAAAATGTCTTTAAGATATGGCGTTCCATGCTTCACACTTTTCCAACCAAAGATAATACATTCTTCCTCAGGCATAACAAGAAAAGTGCAGCATAATGCGCGCTGCGCATAAAATAACCACTTTCACGCACCGTAAAACCGAATGTCCTTATATGCTTGACGAAAATCATAAGAGCCGTCCAAATACATTAATTTAAAAAAAAGAAATTAGGTACTTTCGCGGCAACATAATAAAAATAAATGCGCTTAACTACAATACAGCAAGCACAATATGTATATGTATACGTATAGAAGCACTGTGTACCTTGTACTCTAAGATAATTTCAAAGCATAATTCTACAGAAAAATCCATTCTACACTTCTCTCTTTCAAAGTCAATGTCACTCAATAAACAGTTTTTCTTTCTAGAAAGAACGTTTAAGTATAAGCCCATTTAAAACTTCCAAGTCTAAAAGTATCAGCGATACGACTCATGTCAGTCGTGACTTTTACAGACCCGAGAGTCTGAGACCCGATTATATGAATAGGAGGATGGAATTCGTAGAATTTCATGAAAAGAAGTAATTAGTAGGATTCAAATTAAGCTCACGTTCTGCTTTGCGATTTACGTCCTTTTCACAGTGTTTCGACGATTCGTGTTCCTTTTTTTGATAACGACAATCTCTATGGCTATTTCTTTTTTGATAACAATATAAAATTAGCTAGAACTCAACATCAGATCATCTGACAACGGGTAGAAGTATCATAGCCATAAGTATACATAGGCTAACTCCAAAGCGTTCTGCGGATGCGCAGTAAAGATTGTCCCTGTGATAATACGTTGCTGGCGGGTGTTCATCGCCTGGTTTACAGGATTGTCCCTGGGCTTTGAGTTCAGCCTGAAACAAAAAACCATTAAATGATAACCATCTAATATAAAAGAAAAACAAAATTTATTATACTCATTTATTTTTCAGAATAAGAAAAAACTTTAGAAATTGACCAGAAACACACCTGGCAGATGTCCCTACAGGGCGGACATATTAAAGCTCCCTTGTGCAGCCATTCATTCTGCATTATCCTGATTGCTATTTCTTGTCCAGCATGGTAGCAAGTATACGTATAGTTCGCAACCTATTAAAAAAAAAGAGATATTCAGACGTATTATAATAAGATAAAATTATAACATAATTCGATGATTTAAATTAATACCAATTAAATATTCTTAAATAATTATAAGAGCTTTTTACAAGCATTAATCAGTGGTTAGTGATAACACATAGTTTTTCCATTTAGATTTAATATTACCCACCATAATATGGAGTCTACCAGCTTCGCATTTGTATTGATAACATCCTGATCCCCAGTGCTGCCATTGTCTCGCGTGCTTACACGTTCTTTCCTCCCACATTTGATTAGTGTGGTCGAAGCATCTTGAGTGGGCGCCATATTTCTCCAAGGCAAAATTCTTTTCAGGATCTGAAACGGTAAGACAAAGCAATCCATTATTTTTCAGGTGGGTAAGATTCGTTGACTGAAATCGTTGAAATGCAAAGTTCCGCGGATGCGAAATAGCACGTTGTGTCTCTAGTACTCTAGAAGAGTAATTGTAAGACCAAGATGGTTGCAGTAGACGTTCATTCAACTAATGAGAACATCTCTGAGTGTATGAAGGACTAAAGTATGAAACTGACGGCAAAGATAGGAGTTGCATTTGAACTTACGTGGATTGTTTTCTTCGTAGAGACAATGCGATCCTCTGACAACGATATTTCGTGCCCTCCAGGTAAATTCCTGGATATACGGACAGTAGTCAGCTAGAGAAACGGATCCTCCGTAGTATCGTTCCTTACCAGGTGGTACATGCGGTATTGAATCGAAGTTCTACGAGTAGATATAATAGTGAATAAGTACTAGATTGTTGTTGCCAGAACAAAAGAGGATGCGAAAGTTTCTCCAAAGTACCTGATATTTCTTAGGCAATGGTTGAGAGTGTTCAACCAAGTTGCATAATGCAACGGAACTTCTATCATCAGTGCATTCGGTTTGTAGAGGATCCTGTTTCACTTTGTTGCAAAAGGGATGAATCTTTTTACCTCTGAAAATGAGAAGACACGATGAGAATTTTTATTGCAAAAAATTGATAGTAGGTCCAAAACGTTACAGGGGAATGATTGTAAGTTTGCTAAACTTACTTTTCATCTCTGTATTCATTGTTAAGCGTGAGATAAAGGGTATTATGTTAGTTGATTAAATTGTATTAAAGTTTAATTAGTTATAGGAATGTAACTTTGTTACGTCAAACGTGACAGAGGCTTAATGATACTAATTGGATACTTACGACAAGCGGGAAGACTTAGAGGAGATCCACTCCTTGCAGGACTTCATTGCGAAATCGCATTTCAGGTTTCTACCCCAACCAAGTTCTTGGGCCATTGAGTAATTAGCGCTGTACCAACCAGTATCTTCCATTAGAGCAAGCGTTATTCTCGAGTACACTGGATTCTGTGTATGAGTTCCAGTCATGGCTTCATTCTAAGGAAATTCAAATCAATTATAGAATTTAATGTAATTTTTATATTGTACATTACGTCATTATAACGTTTAGCTTTGGCATATGTATTACAAGTAATAAGAACAGAATTCGTAAAAGTAAGATACAAATGAATCAGACAGAATTATTCATTACAAACCTCGAAAACCCTTTTTTCCCAATGAGTAAGAGCTGTGCCATCCTCCCCCTGATCCTCCAATTCGGCTCCCTCGAGGGCATCGCAATCGAAGTGAGCACGCACTTCTTCTTGGACCCTTGGAGTAACAATCATTTGCATTGTTCTCTCAACAGTTCCACCATGGACCTGCCAGTTACGTCTTATTATCGTTCTGATAGTATCGTTACTCCACTGATGAGTCTGAAGTCTAAGAAGAAGAACAAATTCAATAATTAATTCCGTAGTAACACTGTTCAGGATTAAAGAAATATATCAATTATGGATTCTGTTGATTAATCGGTAGATCAATCCATTGTCAGAACAATATCAGATCAATTTACGTTAATTGCTCCTCGTACGTGTAACAAATGCCTTACAGAGACAAATGTATCTTGCATGATTGATACAGAGAATGATAGGGATGTTGGAAGAGCGCACACGTGTCTACGAATCTGAAAGTAGTTTTTGACAGAACCTATCCTTGGTTCAAGATGATGAATGAATTCAAATAACAATCCCAGAAGGGTGTCGCATGTAGATGAACGGGAAAAGAACAAAAGGAAAATGGAAGCTTAAAAAGAGATAACAGAACTCAATTCGATTGAGACAATTTTCTTCGTTTGAATTATGTTAATAGTCAATACACAAATATTTCAATTGGATTAAAACAGTCCAAGAGCTTCTCACACGTACGTAAAGTTCCGCCAGAGGAATTATATTGAGTGGAGTATTATGATGAGGGTCAAAGGTGAAAAACGAGAACTGTGGTTTCCCCAGTACTATCTGACAGGAGTATAAGACTTCCACTAGGTATAAGACTCCTTGAAATGGAAGGACTTACTTTTCGTTGAGGGCTGGTTTCCCAGTATCCGATCTCCTGGGAGTCCTTGGCTCGCCATTTTCATCCCTGTAGAAGGCGTAGAGACTGACAGAGAACCCTAGGGCGTGAAGGATCTCGTGCTTCACTGTACTTAACAGGGTCTCCAGTTCTTGAGGCTTCGTGCTGATGCTCTCCGGACATAGGTTTGCGTGACCGGCTATCGGCCTGTGGAGAAAATTGAATTCGATGTAGGCATATCTATAGTGATGAGAATTCAAGTCGATATTACTGGACGACATAGAAGCGTCATCGAAGGACATTCTATATATATATTAAGTAAGAGATTGTATAGATAATCTCACAAATTCTATAGCTGCAGTGCTGCATTGTATTGCTGCTTATTGCATGTACCTTTAGTTTGGTATTACCACGGTTGACAAGGACTGGCAGACCTATTTAATAATGGCATATCTAATGAAAGCTTCTCCCCGCAGCCAATCCTGAATTCCAGCATTTTGCGATATACCCAATCGCATTGTGCGATTTAATTAAAGTCAGCTTCACGCTACGGCATTTCGGCTTCTGATTAGAATTCTCATTAGGTATGATTCAAACGATCCCGTGGCTGGCTCGATAATGCAAATTTTACTTCCTACGTAATTTGCCTTTAGATGGTGCTTCAGGTGGTGCAATTCATTCTTTTTTTCAGGCTTTTCATTTATTAAAAAGATTAAGGGAAGGTACCGCGTTACAAAGGATTTAAATTATGTCCTACTAATTGTATGTTACTCCTCAAAAATCCCATTGAGGATAGCGACACGTGTTCGGTATTGTTTACCCTAACCATGGAGACTTAAATAAACTGTAAGAAATCGACGTCCTTCTGCCTATTTCGCACAATGCGATTGGGTATATATATATATATATATATAAATATATAAATGAAGATAAGAAATAAAGATAAGATAAGAAACAAAAAAGTGATGATAACGTAACAGGTTTTATATGAGTGCGTCGAGCGTCACGACGTCAGTTCATACGTCACTGTAACAAAGTGTTTAACTGTTACGACTATTTCGTCGTGGTATCTTTGGGGAAAATCGAAGAAAAATTAATTATGTGAAAAGCTTCCCGCTGGTCGAAAATGCCTATTTTTATAACAAAAAACGAAGAAGTGCCGCGTAAATTTTATATGTTTCCCGTGAGTCATTGCGACGTTTTTACTTGACTGAGTTTACGGTCCCTTCGAAGGTTTTTATTATTACAATATTAATGAGCAACAGGGATCGTTGCTGTCATTTTAAACCGGTCTCTGTAATGTGACTTCTCGTTGTATTTTAATCGACCTAATTTGACAATTATAAAAGCATTCACCTTTCTTAATCGATAAATATTACGTAACGAATATCTATACTGTACAAATTAACCCCCAAACTAGCCCTTATTATATTTATCAAATTATTTTTTGAAAGGGTCTTCCTAACTGAAATCTATATCCCAGCTTTAATATTGAAGTATATCAATTTCTAAAGAATATTTATTCTTACCGATCGAGTGCAGCTTCCTGCTGACAGTGTGCAGCATATGCGACTGTGAGTCCCTTGTGACATCGTTCCGTCTGCATAGCTGAAACGTAGAATACAAAGTCGGCACCATCGATTCCAGGACCTGCTTGGCTTCCTTTAGCTTCGTCACATTCGTGTCCCGTAGCATTGCACGTCCTGCATACCTAAATAACGTCAAAATAAAAAAAAAGTGAATATCGAGAAATTTTTTTTTGTTGAAAGATCTGCATTTCATTATCATTATAATATAGGATTGGATTTTAATTCAATTTCCTGGTGCGAATCGGAATGAGGCTATACAGATACATATCGTATTCTATAAGGGTATCGAAATAGTTCATTTGGCCGTTGATTTGCTTCCGCGTGGGTCCTATTTCTTTCATAAATAAGAAACGTGACATTCCCTAAGGCCATAAGTAAGATATTCAGCAATGACGCTATTCTTTTTTTTTCGGGTTTTGTGTCTCAAGATCCTAAGGGAGGAACGAACGAGCTTTGATCGTATCCGTAAGGAGTGACTCTCTTACTAGAAGAGGTCGAGCCATCTTCGAATTACGAAGGTCTGTTGCGCCGTCACGCACTTCTTCTTCGATAAAGTGCGAGGGTGGTTTCAGGATATTGGCCGACCCTTACATAACTCAATGTAACCCTCAGAAAAATAAGACGAGCGAGGGAGTAAGAAAAAGGGGTGAAAGAATTTCCCATCAGAACATAAGGTTGACTATTATTAATATTTAATCCTCTTTCACCTCGATATCCTCGTCAATGATTAGAACATTTTTATTTGATTAATTATTTTTTGGGTTAATAGGCAAAATCAAGTATTGTTCAGTAGCATCAGATTCATTACTCAATTGTCATAATAGACTGACGTTAATGAAGGTGGATTAATGGTGTTATATAACTATATATATATAATTACCGTAATAAACTCGTTATAAGGGAGTAGAAAAAAAAAATAAAAGAGTCTAGACTCATTTCCTTCCAATACCGACAACTAGAGGTCATTACATGGGTAAGTATCGTTCTTATCTATGTAACTGAATTTACAGAGAATAATTATTTGGATGTTACGAATATCACAGAACGTCACAGTGAAAGTGTGAAAACGTGATTAATGTATTACATATGGGAAGATGATTTAATCTTAATCATCACAACGATGTTAGTGATATAGAATGGGGCACACTGATGAAGTAGACATAATATATATTATACGTTAATCTTAACAAGGTAATAAGTTATCCTATAGCTATTTGTTTTACCGTAGCTATTATATATAATCCCAATGGATAACATGGCCTTGCTTTACAATAGGGTGGCTACGTGGTTTCCGTGAGCAAATTTGATTAATAATTACGATAACCCAATGAGCCACTCATTGTATTTTTAATCTGAACACATATAATCACGTGGGCCACGCTGTATCACGCATAGCTACCTCGTACTTTGGCACGCACATTTTATATATCTATCACGCATTCCATATCGATAATTGTGCTTGACGTTTGGGCGAGGGGGTCATTAACGGACACGACAGCCACTTTTAATTAATTCTAACCCGGCGGTAAAAATAACAGAAAGACACTCGACAGTCGAGGAAGTAAATGAAAAGGTGGCGAGAATGGTTAAATGGGATATATCTAGAAAATGGCTCTGATAAAATGAAAGATTATGATTGCGGGTTATATTCGCTTGGGTGGTTCTAAGGGTTGCGAGGAATAGATTGGATTTCAATAAATTATATTTAATTACTTACGTCCAGATGTTCTTCAGGAACTACAACTTCGCCGCACATTGTAGTCTCGCGACAGGTGTCTATGCAGTAGGTGTGCTGATTCTTAACGAAGACCTGATTAGTCTCGCATTTCCTGTAACAAGTCGAAACAGATAGGGGACGTTAATCGTTTTTCAATGATAATAGGTATTAGTATGACTATCGGGATATTGGCCAATTCTGAACCATGATTTTTCGATGACAGGATGTAGATCCGCTTCGCGTACTATTGGATTAAGGGTAGAACTTCAATTGGAATTTACCACCATCGAAGCGGGGGATTTTAATCGGACGCTCGACACCGAAATTTCAGATGCAGATCCGTAAAGCCTCGACGACACTTACACAAATTGTGCAGTAACGCTTGGGCGTTTAATCGAAATTCTCCTGTTGTGACTCTAATGATGTTGAATTAAGGATGCCTTCACGTTACGATATGATCCTGTAGGAGCGACGCTACAATTTTTCGGGGTTTTACGTATACCCGTGCATTTAGGAATTTGGGGGTCTCATTGAAGGAAACAACGAATGGTCATTAAAGTGGTTTATTTATATAGCTAGAATTAATGGTAGAATTTTTGATGTCAAAATTTCATTCCGTTTGAGTGTGAATTGACACTTTTGCATTTTTATTAGTGAACACGTGTTTACGATATTGAAAAGCGCTCGTTAGACGAACTGAAAAAAATATATTGTTGTGATTATTAAAAATAGATTTACGTTGGCAAAGTACATTTTGTTGAGATGTGTCATTAAAAAGTACTCGTCGAAATCGGCTTGCGTATAGTGCGGTACATTTTGCAACGGTGTTTACCCCGATTCGTCCATCAAACATCCATTAAGAGCGTTTGGGGTCGCGTAACGGGCTCGAACGTTCGACAAAGCGGGGGTTCCATGAATTAATCATAACGAAAATGTAATCCGCGTTTCATTCACATCGCTCTATCACGGTTATTGCCTCCGTACACGAGAGCGCGTGTGAAAATACATCGCGGCAGTTCGATTGCATCGATTGGGAGGGGCTCGTTAAAAAATGTTGTTAGAAGATATTTTTTCTACCATCCATTTTCCGCTTTTTTTTTTTACGGGGAAGAAGAGATTTATTTGGGCAACTCGATTAAACGAGCATCGAGTGAGAAATATAAAGAGCAATTTATGGAAGAACGATTCTTCCTGAGTAAGCCCTTACCTGAAGGTATAGATTTACTCTCTCTTTTGCTGACTTTCACACCCTCCGCGAAAGACTACGAAATTACAGAGGCAGGAGGGCGAGAAACCCTATAGGCTTACGTCATAAGGACAGAATGGAAGCGGCGTGGTAAAAATTGCGGATATTAAAAAAAAGAAAGGGGAAAAATTGCAAGTAAGGTGGAGTGAAGGACAAAGGGAAAGAGAGCTGAAAAAATGGAAATGAACGTACCATTAAGATGGCACGTGCTGTAAGAAAAAAAGAAAAGCGTCTCACCCGTGGAAAGTATTCTGAGAATGTCTTTCTATGTGAGCAACAGACATCTTAAGGTGAACCCAGTGTAAACATAAAGCCCGCACTAGTGCACTCTTTTATGTTAAAAGTTCTAGTATCCCAGCGTCCACTGAATATTCACGTGCAATTTCAAGACCCTGGAGAGTATGTCGTTTGTAGACCGATACGCGATACCACTTTCTAAGTTGATTTTAACAATAGAGTTTTTTTTATTTCTTTTATACATCTTTTTTGTCTTACGTCATTGGATTGATCACTCTCATTTTTTTATAAATAAACGTTCGGTATATTTCGGAGATTATATTCCATTATTTTTGTATTTCAATTCAGTTTTCGTAAGGGTATATTCTGCTAAATATATACTGTGGACTCTTGTTAGTAGCGAACGTTTGGGGCTGTAGGCGAAGAGAATTCGAAGAAATGTGTAACTAACTCGAACTCCCACTCTCGCGCACCGCTAGAGCTCAATTCCCAGAAGTTTAAAAGGAAAAGGGTTTTATTTTCTTAAAATAAAAACAAATTCGACTTCAGCGGAAGAGTGTGGAGACAGCTCGAGTGCGAAAGAAAATGATCAGGGGAAGTACGTGCAAGTAAGGAGAGTGCAACTAACGAGAGTCCATTGTATTGGCAAAAGGTTTTGTCGCTTGTCCAAATATATCCTATCCAATTAAATGAATAAACATTGATTGGTTCGTCATTAGTTAATGGACAGATATCAATCAATCTCTGTATACAAAGACTATGTTTCTTTGCAGAATGGAATTAAACATTAATGCATACTATATTATTATATTCGGTTTACCAAGAATGAAAAATAATTGAATTTAGTTATTAGAAGGTTCAAAGCAATTATTACACTTTGAATGAATACGATGAGAATCTCGAGTGATTCTAATCAACTCTCTGCCTTGAACGTGGTAGACCGCTTATTCGTGATTGCTACAAGAAACGAAGGTACTCTGTTACTCTCTTACAGAGAAAAAGAGAGAGAGAGAGACAGAAAGAAAGATACAAGAACCTAGCAAGAAGAGCAAGAAGCATTCAAAAATACGCGCAATTTCACTTAACAGCCTGGCATTAACCATTAGCCATCTATTCTATAGGAAATCTTTTGGAGAAACGTGAGTTTCTATCCAGGAGCGTATAAATAGAGTGCGCGTGGGCCCTGTTAGAAAACAGTTCTCAAGATTTGAGATTTTCGACGAATCGATTGTCTTTTGTCTCATGTTTCAAGGAAAGTTCAGAGCCAAGAGGATAATACACGTAGAACGGTAAGGTAGATTGACTTGAGCTTCGATGCTAAAAGTAGAAAATACCAGAAGAAAAAAAGATAGTAAGGTACAAAGGAATCAAGAGAGAATAAAAGTGGAAATCGCAGTGGTAGGAGAAAACTCTCCCACGGTAGTAAATTGCTTGGAAAGCATTCAAGTATTTACCAGCACTGGTTTTGTCTATCGAACAGTGGACAGTGGACAGTGGAGCAGCCTGGACATTTTTATTCACCGCTTCGCGATTACGTTAAAATAAAAGAATTTTAACAATACACGACTGCAAATACTTTCTATGACGATTTAAATACCCCTATATAAATATATTGTCGGTTAGATACTAGTAACCTGTAGCTAAGATAGATCAGAAGGATAAAGCAAAGGCTGTAGTAAATTTGAGGGTAGAAAAGGGGATAGGCATTAAAATCCAAAATCTCAAGATTACAAAAGGTCCATTTATGGGTCATATGTTATGGAAATGGGGATACTTAAGTACGGACACTTTATCCGTGAGAAGAGTTAGGGCGGTACTTATAGGATAGTTGCAATTTACGAGGAGCCATAAAGTGAAATTGAAATTTCATTATTGCTTACTGTCACATTAACATTCCAATCTACTTCCACTAGATGAATTACTCTAACAGAAGTACTAACCGTAGCAAGAAAAGGAAACAAGGCTCTCATGAAATTCTTGACATTTCCCTATCCTTCAATCTCTATTTCTATTCCTTGTTTACCCTCTGGCGTACTTATCGCAGAGACGTAGTACTCCGAGTACGGATTTGTTGCAGTGACACGCTTTCTGCATTACCGGGAACTGGTTGGTCACCATCCACACCCTTCATCTCGTTCCTATCAACAACCACCACCCCCATATCTACCCTTAATCCATTATGAACCGTGTTATGTAACCATTAACCCTATACAGTGGCTGACACGTCATCAGTTGATATTATCGAATCGAGTACCAAATTTCTCTATAAACATTTCATTATTTATGAACAAAAGGAAATGATATGTATCCACACTGAACCTATACTTGTACACAAAATTTAGATATACCAATCAATTTGATTTAGCCTATAAAGAATGATATTTATCGAGTAAGGCAAGCTAGTAACTAGCATACGAACTGATCGATTTCTTTCGATAAAAAGAAAGACGATATTGACATTTCTTTCAAATATTCACAAATCTCGATACTCTTGACGCAGATAGGTATTTCCTTTAGTATAAGTAGACAGGTATTACATAGGTATATATACTTCACTATATACTACTGGTATATTAGGTACGAAGCATGTGACACACGTACGTATAGTATGAAGCAATATGTGTCTCAAGCCAGAAGCCAAAGGCTTTCATATATGACCACGTTCCGATATATTCTTTTGAGAAAGAAAATCTGATGTGCTATTCCGTTTAGTGCTTCCTGTCCTTTGCCTAGGCATTCGTTGCTAAAGGTTATTCTACTAGGGAATAGAGAATCCTCCTGTCAAGTAGATATGGGCGTCTGTATACTTTGAGATTTGTATCATATCCAGGTATTTTTTCTATTAAGTATATATGTATTTTCTACAGCTCTGCATACTAGGGATAGTGTCGTTATATGAGTGAAAAAGTCAAAGGATATTTCACCGTATGAAAATCTGCTGAGACATCATTTACCATTTTCAAAATGATCAATGAAATCCATTAACATGCTTTAATTTAATGGATACCCCAGTACACATTTGACTATCAAAAAACGAATAGAGCTTGTATAGGAAAGTGTCTTAAAACATATTAATAATATATTAACGATCTGCGTACTAATGGGAATAATGGTAAGCAAAAAGTTTCCTATAAAAGTTCAAATTACTCCGAAGCTCGTGGTGACGTGGGAAGCTCTTATCGCTTTCACCGGAACGCCACCACGAATCCATGATAATATCAAGGGATGCTTTTTCCAGAAAAGCTCCGAGGAATTTTCACCGCAAGCACGGCAAAGTGATTTGAGCTTTATGGTTAACCAAAATTACGTGATTCTTTAGACGTCCAAGTATCACGATTTTAAATGCCATATTAAATACGTACTTATACACGTAGTCATTGGTTATTAATATGACAAAATCATACACGCTATTTATATCCCGTTGCAAGCATTTAAATTGCCTATATACAATATATCGATTTTACAAAATTGATCGGGGGGGCGAGTGAGTAGTCTTGTAGCAGAGGTAATATTCGAAATAGGCCATGTATCTGACTCCAAGTAGTATTGGTACACGCATGGTCAGAAATGTGGGATATTGCAATTACGCATCAAGGATGTATTCATAACATATATTCCTGCAAATAATAGCTCGTAGTCGCATATCGAGGATAATAACGTTCAATTGACGAATGCCAGTTTAGTATCAAATTAGGCCTATGGTAATTATAGAGGTTTCGCTTCCATGCAATGACTGAAAGCGATCGTGACTCCCGAAATAATAGGATAGGAACTGACGTGTGGTTTAGGGAAGCTCTGTTTGTCACGATTACGTACATCAACTGCGATTCGACTCACGACCAATTATGGCCACGAATAGGATTGCGAGCGATCACTATTGCGAAACTTCATTTTCCATTAAAGCCTGCTTGTGGGTGTACCATTCTAATTCGATGAGTTTGTATAAAGTGGTTTCGGTAGTCATTCCGACGATTTTCGTGGTTTCTGTCCGAAACGGGATCGTTAGAGTTTGCTGTAGCAATTATGGTTGGTTCATAAGGATGAATATGCTTTGGCTACTCGCTTGGAAGATATTCGAGAAGATTCTGATAAGATATTTTATTATGTTAAATATATATATATATATACTGTATATAGTATATTTGGTGTACTTTCATATTTTTAAATGATTTTCATCTGTCTCTGATGTTCGTGTAAAAATCTTGAGACAATGCGCATGATGTCTACGTGTTTTCTGAAGCTATAAACTTTTTTTATCCCCTTTGTCGTCCTTGGGGCAGATGGCGAGACACACTCGGCTTTGTCTGAGTTTTTGTAGTTATCTAAAGAGACATAGGAATCTCAGACGCGACACGAGAGACAAAAATAAACAACGCAGGAACGGTGTCATCAGTGGGAAGATGAATATAGATTTGTCGAGTATCTCGGCACCGAGGCTTGTGAAGACACGAGAGTTTCTGATAACAAGTCATGAAAAGAAAGCTGGAAATTGATGGTTTCGATCGAAGGAGACTACATTGAGGAAAAC
>JARPRG010000277.1:1396083-1415103 GCA_031001745.1 Hartigia nigra
AATAGTTTTTGTTACAGGATTTCACAGCAATCCTGTACTTGGCGAGTTTTTTTACACGAAAGTGTTTTTGTGCGGTATAATGTGCTGGCATGCCTTAAGACCCAGCAGATCTTTTTTTTAAATTGCTGAAATCAACAAAAGAACGCAAGTTCTATTGACATGCAGCATAGTTCTGGAGTTCCTGATAGGTTTCAGCAATAGTTGCATCGATTAAAGTAAAAAAATGACAACCGAATAAAAATGATATGCTGTCTTCCGGCAGCATGCTTTTGTGGACCCAGTATTTCTTTGTTTTAAACACATAAAAAAGACGCAAATTAAAGATCCGCATCCGTTTGTTGCAAATTTCTTTTCACTGTTATAAAATCTTCTAATTTGACAACTCTGTATTTCCATTGAATCTGACACCTGATTGTCTTCAAACCTAAAATGCTCGGAAACTACTTGTCGCAATATATTTTCAAAAACGTGCGTTTCTCTGGTTCGTCGTCACAAACACGCTCGTGCAAGTTTTTGCCTGTATTCTGAATCACCCTGTATATCAAGTTAAGGTTAGGTTATATATAAATACACATAAGGGATTTTATGGGACTTTCAATATGGCAACAATCTCTTTTAGTTAAAGTGGTTTATTTCGATCTGACGGAAAAAGGTTTTTGTACGTGGAGTTCATCTCTTGATTACAAACCACCATCCTTTTGCTAAGATGTGTTGCAGGTTTCCATTTAGAACGCAGCAGGAAATGTATCGTTCGCTCGTAAGCCCATGGGTAGAATTCAAATCGAAGTGCTAAAACAGAGAGGGTAGTGTTACTCCGGGATTGTAGGCTCAATAGTACTATAAGAATTCTCAAGCGTCACGTTACTTGTGTTAAGTACTTTACCGATAATGATTGGCTTTTACCATAAGGGACAAAGCTCGATGCTAGCTTTGACCGAGTACAAATAAACTAGACATGCTCGTGTATTTTGTGTCTTCCGATATTCGTATGTAGATTATATATCTATATATAGCGTTTCAATGGGTAAAGCCCATTTGTAGGTGGCTGCGTCATCCTGCTTCGCGTGGCGCCACATCCCATAAGATGTTCAGTCTATTTACCACTTCAGTCAATGGCGCTAGTGTATTCTTCGAGAATTTTATCGGGACGCGGTTTATTAGCGATAAAAATTCATTTCCTCGTAGCCAGAATGTACCGTCAATTTTTATTGGTTACTACAGCCATCGGTGAACACAAATGCTATGCAAGGCAGTAACGTACGAGGTTCTCCCGTATTGGATTACTCGAAATCAAATTACGTTCTTCGGCCTTGCTGTTGAGCTTTAGTGAGCTTTTCAACCGTGTCAATGTCGCAGTTAACTGTCATTCCATTGCACATGATTTTCTCATCTTCGATAACATGGACTTTACTGTTTCTGTTATTGGTGATAATACTTGTATCGTTTGGTACACTTACTTTATTGGTGAACTGTTGAAGTTTTTACGATGAGCTCTGATTATTTATTTAGGTTTAAGATATTAAAATACTGCTTCTTTTAACCGCCAAGGTGAATCATCGTTTCACTTGGGAATCTTAGTAAAGGCACTTTTTAACCAGTGTTAAAGGAAATGTATCGGCGGATTTTTATAAGTTTTAGAATTCTTTATGAATTAAACTTTTCTTTTCCAGAATTGTATTTCGATCAGTTCGATCTCGGTATAGTAGAAATTCTCGAGTAAGAATCAAAGCGTTGACTGATGATAAATAGACTGTAGGTATTCCCGTGTGTTCTGTACCGCGCGAGTTAAACATACTGATATGATATTGAAAGTGCTGCCACCTGTTAGTTGAAGGTGCTATTACTTCGTTAATGCAATATATTTTTGCCGAGTATGTACAGTCGGTAAGTTACCAACGTTCTCGTACTAAAAGTTAAATATCAATAGATTTTGCTGATTGTCCTGCTATTTGTAAATCAGAAATGTAGTGGAAGATGTCAACACTTTAATAAATAAAGTAGGAACATACACGCCTCCCATATACACATGCTGTTATATTTCGTGTGCTAGTAGTTGTCAGAAAGATATTTTTTGATACTTCCATACCATTTCGTGTACAGTTTTACAACGTACTACGTGTTTTTTTTGCACATAAATTGACGCAACATCGTAGAAATGTTACGGACAGATTTACGAATTGAATATCAGAAGATTGGTCTATTTATAACGTGTCCTATGGGAGTCTGTAGAGTTGGCAACCGTTCGTTCCCATCATGTTCTCATTTACCTTAAATTTACTCTTTTCAGATACTTTATCAAGCCTGAAGTAATTCGTTCTACGTTTTCTCGGTGCCTCGTCTCATTTATGGATAACCCAAAAAAAAACTCTATTTTAATATCTTGGATTTTTATGCCTTTCTCGATAAAAATTACGCATTTTTTTTCTCGAATAATAAAAAAAAATTCTCAATGATCTTACACAAACTCGATAATTTCTTTGCTTGCGAAACAAAATGCTTTGTCACAAAGAAATATCTTACAATAATAACTGAGAATAGTAAGCACACACAATTCATCAATTTTTCAATCTAATAATAATCGTCCAAAATAAGTATTCAAAAATAGTATCCTGGATTTTCATTGTTATGTCAGCTTTCACGGATTCGATATGGGTTATCATACTAATAACACTTAATTCGAGGGTCGGCTAACGATTAAAGGGGAGCAATAAATATTAATTAAACATACCATTTCCATTTATCATTCATACAAATATACAATTATTTTTTTGCCTATTTCAAAGTATCTTTCGACTATTAATAATATTATAATAAATCACTATAGTTTTAAATGGTTCAATCGAGAAATTTTACTGGTTCGGAGGAAGGGAGTAGGCTTGCGTAACAACAGCTATCCTTGGTTAATTATCAGCGGATGGATTAAGTGAAGTCGATGTTTTGAGGTAATCTTGAATTATGTCAGGATTAAGCCTATATCCGATCCCTGCGAATATAATCGCTGTGCCGTTAATAATGTCGTCAAGTCGGATCCGTTGATTTACCCACGAAGATGGACATAAAATATATATATACACACATAGAATAGAGTAATCTGGATATTATCTTCTGAACTTTACTAATTTCCCTACGTTGAAATGTCACGCTTTTGAAACCTCGTCTTTACGAAATTTCAAGCGACAAGGTTAATAATATATACATATTGTATTAATTGAATTAATTGCTGTACCAATTCTTATCGTGATACACATTTTGGAGTTAGACAGTGCGCCATTACTTGTAAGTCGTGTGGTGTAAAATTTGATTAAGGGACTAACTGTGCTATAAATTCCGAAAATTTGTGAATACCTTTTTCCCTTTGAGAATTTTAAGTGGATTTTCTCTTTAAAAGGTGAGAAATAAGGGAATTTCAATTATTAAAGAAATCATGGTATATTTATTAGGAGTTACGAACGGTATGTCAGCATTTATTTTTGAATTTTGAATTTTGTACTTCTGTCGATTATAGGTCTGTCCCTATTAGTCTTGACGTTCATTAGGAAATGAGCTTACTGCAATCACGCGTAACAGCTGACGGCAAAGTTTCAGGGAAAATCGGTAATTTCGCAAAACTTTAAATGCCCGGCAAACTTTCCTTCCTCGCGATTTTAACTCGTGTTATCAGATGCTGTAAGTTTTAATTACCTGAATTAACAAATGAGAGAGATTCATTCGGTATGACTTAACCTCACAATGCCGCTACGCTTTTCAGGATTCGAACGTCATCAGCCGATGTAATCATTGATCATCGTTCTCCAATTTCTCATGTACTTCGTTACTGTCATTCATTAGAGACAATAATGACCTGTTATTCACTTTAATGATACAAAATGAAAATAAGTTTTGATATTTTGCAATTAATTTTTAACAAGACTCGAAGGCCTATACATGCTTTGCAACCTATGGAAGGCCACGAGGCGGATCGCGACTCTTCGGAGGTCATGCTGCGCCTCCTACGTTCGTTCCCAGGAAGATCAGACGGCACAAATCTTCCGTCAATAGAATACCGAGCGAGCGCTATACCCAGTTTTAGTAAGAAATGTTAATTTCACGGTCGTTCCCTTCTCCATTATGGAATAATCCCTTGAAACTTTAATATCCAGTAAATCACAAGGAACGCCAAACGAATGTACACGTATAAGGTCGGTCGATTGTCCCAATTCTGGACGGAAATCGATAGCAGCGCCAGAAAATTCATTTTAAATCGAGGTAGTAACACGGTCGTACTTATCATTAAAAGTTCTGCGTAATTCTCGACATCGTACAATATAGAGGATGATAATGAATTTGATTCATAATGAAAAGAAATACTCAAACTTTTGTATGTATATGAATAAGAGTCATTTTGCATTCGGTAAATTATTCAAATTTATTTAATTTATCAGTCTAGACTAAATAATATTGTAATTAAAAATTCAAATTGACATCACAGGGCTCACTGCGTAACGTCCAACCGAAAAAAAACGTAATATTTATAAATTAAATATAAAAAATTATACAATTTCCGTAAAACGCACTGTCGTTATATTTTATCACTCCGTAAGGAGTGTCTGCTGCTGACTGAGAATACTTGTACCAAAACGTAAAAGAATGTCAGCACGTTTCTTGTCATATTTTATCTCATCTCTTAACAAGCTCTGCTCATTTAAAGATGTTCACGGGGGTTCTCGTGACAATATTTAAGGAATAATTAAAGAAGGTATTAAAAGTTCCAAAGGTGACAGTCTTACGGTACTCTTTATTGCACGAGCCAACAGCAAGCTTGCTTCTGCTGTACCGCGATACTAGTGAAATATTGTCTTAGGTAACAGCATTGCGAATATATACGAGCGTCATCATTCGCATCATTTCACTTGGCAGGCCGATACGTTTATTTCAGTAAAGAAAGCTATGATCAAAATAAATGTGACTTCCGTTCAGTTAAGAAATATTTAAATTCTTTTTAAATTATTTTCCACAGATACCAAGAATGCATCTCTCCGGAGAAGCAAATCCTAATTGGAATGCATGTTCAACATTCCCCGATACTCGGAGCAATTCCTACACGCATATATATATATGGGATCAGGAATATTATTATTATCACAGGTAAATATTCGTACGTGACGTAATAATACAGCAAATACAGTAAATCGTCTGTAAACTACTATTGACTAATACTATATATATAGTATAGTAAATATATATATGTTTCAGTAATCCAAGGATGATTTATTTGTTTACCTGAATTACGAAAAAAAAAAAAACGCTATTCAGCATCGCCTACAACCGAGCTTTTGTACCAAGTAGATACAATGCGGCAAATCGCTTGAATCTTGCTGTATCGTTTCCGAGCCGTTTGTACCCTGGCGGGATAGTAGCATTATTTCCAAGCGTAAATGGAAACAAGGGATGGCTTTGTTTTCCACGATATTGCAGAGTCTTCCCCCTTGTTGACCAAACATAAGGTTTAACGTAGGACGTGTGTTTCAATTAATAGCTGGGAACAGCGGTAGACCTTCACGAAGAGATTACCTGAAGAAATAATGCAGCTGACAATTACGCGTGTCCTTGTTCATGGAAATGAAAGTAAGAATTTGTAGCAGAGGATGGGCGGGAAGCGGAGGGGAGGCAGGTGAGACAATAGAACGAGATCCTCGAATACAAGGATAGCTCGTTATTCTCGGCCGATTTATTCTGCTATACCGATTACTCACGCACTTCTTTGTTTATTGTGAAAGCAGGGACAATGGCGCGATAAACTTGACGCTGAGCCTCCCTAGGGAATTTTGGGGAGGCTCCCAGTGATAAAACGTGTCGAAACTTGTATCATTTACGTTGAACTTCCGGTGTTACCAGGTTTTTATTATTTTTTTTTTTTTATGACACAATATAATAATCTAATATGAATCTTGAGAATTTTTCCATTCGCTTTACGTTGTTGCGGTCTGTTATCGTTTTTTGGGAATGACGTGGGTAGAGGGGGTTGGGAGATGATGATGGAATTTCTCTGTCGTTTGGACGTTTCTTTACGTGGCTCTCATTTTCTTTTCAAATGTTAAACCTACAGGCAGCTTTTATACGTGCTATAGGTCCAATGGCTGTTTCAACCTCGTAGATTCATCTATGGCTTGTTTACGGCCTTAGAACAGCCAATAACAATCGATAGGGTGGTGTAGAAGTGAAATGGAGATACGGTAGGCTTTCAAATTACTTTATTTTTTTTTTTTTAGGAGGAAGGAAAGAAGTTTCCATACAGCGAAAAAAATCACTACGGTGATATCGCGTGCTGCACGATAATGTGAGATTCTTTTATGGGGTTCGGAACACTGTATCCACGAACAGGAAGGGAAGGTAGAGTTGATATTACTGCTACTGTATGATGCAAGAGATAAATGTGTCAGGAAGATTGAAAATATGAGGAGCAGCCGTAGCAATGGTAAACACCATAAATAATAGTACTAGACAATTACGTCGTGGAGAATCTTCTGCTAAGTATGTCCCTGTGGGGATATTTTACCTTAGCGTGTTTATCTTAACATAGCAAACTTTCTTATTTGAAATGTATTTATTGATTACGTTAGAAATGACTGGACGTTAGAATGGAGTTGTGACGCTGTTTACTTCCATTGAAAGCACCTGTAGGTTGTTCATAAGAAAATCAATGGTAGTGATAAGATGATGTGAAAAGATGGGAAATTATGGCGGGAAGGAGATGAATATAAGGAACTTTTTCATTTTGCGCTTCTCTTCTTTTCTATTGTATAACAGATTTTTTTTTCTCTTTACTGTGCGGTTTATGCAAATTATCGCAATTTTGTTTAGCAAAGCGTTGATTTCATTCCAGATGAGTGGGATTGCCACGTGCCGCTATACAATGACGGCCGTCGACCCCATTTTTTTTTTTGTTCAGTGAGGTGTTATTATGCCTGGATTCATCTGGGGATCAAACGACATCGATAAATCACTACTTTTTTTTATCATACGATTTCTCACGTTAATCCTTAGCAATACATTGACACTCGACTTACGTGAATTTCAAATTGGAAATGGGATGGATTAATCCTATCGATTAAACTCATGATTCCAACCGACCCTTCATGGAAACATTATAGGATCTTATGTCAATGTGTTCAAAAAAGACTTAATTAACAGGACTCTTCCATTGTCTGATCTTAAATAAATTAATTGGACTATATCAATACATCCCTCAGTGTTAAGAAATTATCATCGCTAATGAAATGCTCTTAAAACTTTGTAAAATTAATCTGTATTTTATTAATAAAATGAAGAAAGTGACAGGGATATTTTTTATTCACACTGAAAAATTTACACCCCTGAAACTAATCAATGGATTGGACGAGTTCAAGGATTAAAGATTCAAAGGGTTTGGCATTCCGAAGTAAAAGGGGTGAGTATATTGTATAGTACAATTAGCAGTGACACTTTTAACTATTACAGAAAAAAAATAATAATTTGTATTCAATTTTATTTTGTAAGGGTGGCCCAAGACCGCTATTACCTAAAAAAATTCGCTGCTTATCAGTGTTCCGGCCAATTTGTGCGTCTGACGTTTGACCGTAAAGTGACCCCAATTTACCACTGATTGACAGTCCATACCTTTTATTGTCATATGTATCGTGGTTAAACAATATGCTCTCATCGTCGATCTCCTGATTTCTCAATCCGCAAATAAACCCACCCTTATATGGTTCTGCGCTATATGCGTAGAGCCATTGGTGTTTGTTGTTTGCTATAGGAAAATATTGGCTCATTGTAAGCTTCCACTGCTCTCGACAATCGAGTTCTACCCTATTCTACCTAACCATCCTTTCGGCCCTTGCATCCCTGCCACCTTTACGAGCCTTTCGACCCTTCCTAATTTCGCCAAGCCTGGCCTTCAAATTAACCAGCGATACTTCGTCCCGTGGGAGCGAATATTTTCGAAGCGCTCAACCATTTCGACTGTCTCGTTTTGCTTCGTTTTCTCTTGAATTTATTTTTATTTGTAAGGCCAATTGATCTTACGCGAGTCAACGAACTTGATCGTAATTTTTTACGTTACCGTGGCTCAGATATATCGTAAAGTTTACGCAATTAAACCGTTCTTAGATTTTCCTTATCCCTTTCCAAATTCCAATAACGACAATGCTTTATCTTTCCAAGGGTTCTTTGTCCGTTAAATGGTAAATCCTTCTTTCCAAATTCTCTCTTGTTCGAATTAATTGTTATCGATACTAATTCCCCAATTTACTAATTACATTACAGTCGAATAAAAAAATCAGTTTATAAATACAACAGCTATTATATCCTGTATATCTTATTATATCTGGTAAGATCAACGTTGTACTTACCTCAATGTTTTCTATTTTTGTTTTTTAAAAAATCGAACAATTTTTCTTCCGCGATCTTCACGAAAGAATCTTCATCATCCTGCTGTCATTATTTTCGTTTCAGGGGACTCAGAGTAAAGGGAAATACCAGGCCAGAAAGTAATTCGTAGACGAAGTAATTTCACGTCTTAATTTCCTGTTTATTCCGTCAACGTACTCGGCCATCGCAATACGCAATAATAAAAAATACCATTTACCTCGCTCTCGTTGACGCAACTATTTTTCGCTCTTACGTATGTCTCTTTATTTTCATTCGTTAATTTAATTTTACCATTTGCCTAGTGCTGCTTAACCTCATGTACTCTACGCTCGTTATCTACGACAGCGGTATAACCATAAGTTTTTTTTATCTACGTACCTATGCGTAGGCCTTGCACGAGTCGCACGCTAACTTTTCTCTCAGATGAGTAACGATTCTTGCGACACTTCAGAATTTGTGCTTGAACTCCCTTGAGCATTGAACCGAGTATATTCTGAGTAAATGCTAGCTATTCTGAGTAAATACTATGATATAGAACCGTAAGGGGTTTAAGCACGTTATTTTGTTCTTTTTGTTTCAGCAGGTCGTTCGTTACGTATTTGTTAGGAGAAAAATTTGCGTTGGCTCTTTTAATTTTTCGGATTATCGAATTCAGCGCGTTTCACTGGATCGAGAGTATCCTTATCACTCTTGTCAAAATCTGAAATATATAATTACGAAAAATTTGATTAGGAGGCTTTTTAACGAAGTGTACGTAATTTTATTGGCATTAAACAATTGCGGAGGGTGCATTTGTTATTTGTATTTTAATTTAACATTATTGTGGTTCATGTAGAGAAATTGAATGATGCAATTCACTGGTACTGGGTGAATTAACAAAAATTTCAGATTTTCACTAGGATTATTATTGATTATATATCATTGAACGGAAGCCCAATGCAAAATATCGTCTGATGTCTCAAATTTGAAATATAATGGTAAAATAAGAAATGTTATATCGTACCGAACTTATAAAAAAAGTTTTGAAAAAGGTACGACTGATGCACCCTTAATTTTTCAATTAATCGTGAATTGATAAGAGACAATTGGCAAAATTTCGGTAAAATTCGTTGCTGCGATCAAATCATAAAACTTGACAATGTTCAAATAGCGAATTTCAACGGAATTTTCGTGTTTGACGTCGCTTCAGCATTCACGTTAAAAAATGCGCCCGATTTCATTGAGCCATTCTTATCCAGATAACGGCCAGTGTAACGACCTGAATAGAGTGAGAAAGACTGGCGTGATATTTTATAATAAAACAATAGAAAGCAGATAAAATAACGAGAATAACAAATTTCAGCCGTAAACGTGCTTGTAAGGAAGAATACGGTTAAAAACGGTGTTTCGTTTTTTTTATATTACACAGGAAACCCAAAAAATTTTTCAAAGTGGCGGAAAATTGTATAAAAAAAAAGAAATTCAGTGTATAAAATCCCTTGGAGAAAGAAAAAGGACATAAATAAGAAAAATTCGGCCTTAACACGCTTGGGATTCCGTTAAAGCTTGCAATACGATTCCTTTTGATAGCAGCTCAGTGCGGATTCTATACTGGCGTATATTCTGCTTGACTATAGGTTATTGAGATTAATCGTTATACACAGTACATTACGTATATCATTAAATATACAGCAATATGTATTGTATACTTAGAAAAACAATGAGTGCTAGCCTGAACGATACATTAATTATTTACAATTGTTCGAATTATTGCTATAATACATTTTTTACACGTCTCGGATGACGTCACGTCGAAAATTTTGTTACGAGCTGGCCGAGACGAATTTTACACTCTGTACAGTCTCTCTGCTTGCCATACGAATTTAATTATTATCATTATACATGTTTAGCATGGCGAATTATATTATATATATTGTACATCTAATCAGCGCACACTAATCTTACTCTTTGATTACGTGTCCTTTACAATTCAGAAACATATTTACAGCGTCGAGCTCTTTCCCATGAAATAGGTAAAGCGTCGCATTAATTACATTTTACATTACGTGTATTAATATATTCATTCGATTCGGCAAGCTACTTCTATTCGTTGTAATCTAACTGTATAAATAAATCGTATCCCGTATATTAACTATCAGCAGCTTTATCTCGCAAAGTTATCAAGTACGTATATATTACTGTAGGATTTTTTGTGCGAAAAATTCGTTTTTTTTTTTTAATTTCACTAAAATTTTACTTAATTCAATGAGGGATGTAAAATGAAACAGAATATATATGTATAGGTATATGCGAACGAGTGATTAACTGACGCAGTGAATAAATACACAGGACAGGACCCTAAACAGGAACAGTTTTCACAGGATTTAATTAATTTTGCCCTAATAAGTCATTGAACCGTCACAATTACGTTCGGGCTACCCAAGGATAATCGATTTCTATTTAAACCAAAGACATCCAGCAGCGTTTCGAGATTTAGTGAATTTACAATTGATTATCCCTTTTGATATATATATATATCACGCTTTGGCGAACATCCCTGTTTTATTATCCCAACCAGGTGTCACCGATAACCTATCGATCCAAAGTTCCTGAACCTCCTTTGCAATCTTCAGTTCGTTTATCAAAGTTCACCCACGATTCTCTCTCTGCGATTTTTTTTGTCTTCCTTCATCCTGTTTCTTAAGTTGATTCCTCCCTTGATCTCTTGGCTGACCTACGGCGCTTGAAAAAACATGAGAAATTTGTTTTTCAGAATCCTTGACTGTCCACGCTCGCCCTTATGACGCTGTCCGGCTAGACAAATTGGGAAGGGATTTTCCAGCAACTGGAGCAACAAGGCAGAGCGCTCTTAAGGGTGTCCTTGAAGGCGTCGCGAAAGTCACGATTAAAGTATGCATAAATCAAGGGATTTAACGCACTGTTAAAGTATCCTATCCAGAAGAGCAGAGAGACAACAGCGTTGGGAGACGTGCACGTGTCGCCGCATAGAGACGTGGTGAGATACCTGGAATTGAAAGAATACAATATTAATGATGTCATTGAGTATCAGGCATTATGTACCTGGTATCAGGCATATAATCATATGGACGAACTATCATAACCTATAATAAAAATAAATGTCCTTTCTTTTTCTGTCGTGACGTATACAACGACACACGGTTCGCCCTTTATGGAACAATTGGTAAATTACAAAGGAGTATCAGTGAACTCGCGAACTCTCGAACTTTAATTTGATCAAATTTTAACGAATATACAGGGAACGAGGAAACTTCGTTATGCATAAAAGAGAAGTGAGCGTGGGGTCACGATGTATATTAACTCGATATAGAAGCGTCGGTATAATATAAAATTGTTTTATCCAGTGCGAAATTAAAAGTACACATACTGTACGCTAAAAGTAACGCGAAGCCTAAAAAGAACTATATCACCATTTTCATGTAGATTAAATCCAGGGATTTCGGTATCTACGAGTTATTTTACGTGATCCGCCGTTTTATCGCGTCCTTGCGAAGTCGCCAGAGAAAATAACAGTTTTCAGGAGGCACAGGGGATGCTGCCAGGCACAGATTTACATTTAGATGACTGAGGATTTTCGCATCCCAAAACTATTAATATCCTTCCACACACATGTTATTCACATAGTCGCGTGTGCATATTTAGAACATGGTTGGAAGGTTCATCTCGAGGATCCTGGACCATTGGTTCTGGGATAACGTATAAGCTTCGTCCTGGCATATTAGGATATGAGAATTAGTAAAACGTTCAGAATTGAGACAGCGTACGGCTGAATATTCGTGAAAATTATTACCCGTGGGACAAAGCGTCGCGACGCTGTCGCATCGACGATAGAAATGACTTTAGTGAATCGAGCATAGAGTTTGCGAGGAGCGAATAACGTCATGCACGT
Source organism: Hartigia nigra (assembly GCA_031001745.1). Lineage (NCBI taxonomy): Eukaryota > Metazoa > Arthropoda > Insecta > Hymenoptera > Cephidae > Hartigia > Hartigia nigra. The sequence goes on from JARPRG010000277.1 coordinate 1,408,379, forward strand.
CAATCGCAGAAACAAATCCTTGAGATCATTGATAAAGAGGAAATGTCTTTTGTTCCTTTTGTTTTTTAGTGACTTCGGGAATCATTTCTATTATCCCGAACGAAGAAGACCATTGTTCGATAGCGTACAATCTATTATACTGATACGAACCGGGTGCGACCAAAGCGAGAGAGGAGTCAATCGATCTGAAAGTTCTAGAATGATAACGAGTCATTCTTGATATCAAGTTTGGGTTAATTGTCTATCGAAATGCGCCATCTTGTTTTTCGATATAATCATCGGGTTTTTTTTTTTTTTCATTAATATTTTACGATCTTGAAAGATAATAATTGAGATTGAATAGATAGTGGATTGGATACAGATACAAAATTATATGAATTTTAAGATTATTTTAATTATATGACTTTTAAAAATCATCGATATCTCATATGATTTTCGGAAATGTATCAATTTACCATTAATGTTGTTCGTCACGTCTAATTTCCGTCGTTAAACCACTTTCATTTCCCACGAAAATATTTGCTTATTCGGAATTTTTATGAATGATTGAAGGATCGATTAATCGACCGGAAATTGCGTCACGAAAGCTCCCTGTCACTTTGCTATTGTTTGCTTCAGTAATATCGTCATGGACGCCATCAGCCGGTAGTATACGATTACCGGTTATGGTATAAAGATATGAAAATTCCTGAAGTAAATTTCAGGACTGTTACTCACCATAGAAAAAATGGTAGCCAACAGAGTAGAAATGCGCCCATAATAATTCCTAAGGTTCTCGCAGCTTTGTGCTCAGCTCTCCAACTTTTCGTTTGTTGTCGTATCGTCGTGCCTGTAAAGAAAAAAAAAAAAAAGGTTCGCTTTTAATTAAGCTTATTTGGCTTGTACATAAAGCTCCGAATAAAAATGACGTATGAAAATATTCTCTGGAGATACATTATGGTAATTCAAAATTCGAATTGAGGTTATAAATTTAACGTTGTAATATTTGGGGTACGGTGGTTACGACCTTTGTATCAGCGCTTATATCTTCGACGGGACAATCTTTACGAAGAGCGCCGGCTACGATCAGGGACGTAGCAATATCAAAGTTCGAGGACAATCATACGAACGGTTGGTTTATGGATTTGGTTTGAGCCAAGAAAAGCTGGCTAACTCCTTTCCAGTTGAAATTTTCCAGCAAGATAAATCATCAGACAATAATATTCTACTTCCTTGCGTCTCGATACTACGTAAATCGAACACGACGCTGGTACGTACATATGTAAATCCATTCGATATGATATATATATATATATATATATATATATATATATATATATATATATATATATAGAATTTTCCATCAGAATAACATATATAGAATAAGATATATACACCATACGATATATCACTGTGAATATATTTCGTGAAAAATATTCAAAAAATTGGATAACGTGAGCCATCGATACTGATATCGATTACAGTTAATCATAGCGTTCTTTACATCCTGTCTAGGAGAAATCTATTTATATTAGCGAGGTCAGTTACTCTTAGTCTATCAAATTTGTAGTAAGCTCTATCTATACGCGCCGTTTCCGGTTTTGTTTTCCTATAGGTGTCGCAGCTATAGTCGAAGTCATGGCGAGTGCAGTATAGGACATTGCGGCAAAATGCAAAGCGGGTTGGTGCTATTAAATGTTAACTCGATTAACTTTTACTCAAGTTGAGAATAAAGTTTCGCCCCTGAAACGTTGGCTTGCAGGTGAAGGAGTGGGTTGGAAACGGATTGATGGCGAGAATAATTCCTGGGAGGATGTCACTGGTGTTCGTCAGTCAATAATTAAGTTTCGTCGCTGAAGCGAGTCGAAAAGTTTCATGATTTTATTTCGGCGTCAGATTCATGCAGAAAGGTACAAAAATTTAAAAAATATTATTAACACGTTCGTGCGCCATTGATATTCGATAAACGATAGGGGGTAAAGGTTATAGGTTAGGTTAGGTTTACTCGTTCAATTTTTTTTACATTTAAGGCATACAACGTTTCAAATTGTAACTTGAGTCAATTAGTATATCTATTACACATTTTGGATGCTGTCTTCTGGACCCTTAGACGCGTGTTTTTGTACCATAGAAATAGGAATCCAGTGGAATTAGTTTCAAGCAAATGTCTACCATAGTTTCCAAGTTACCAGATTACCTCGAGTCATACACGAGTGTTTGAGCTTCTGAGCATCGTCGAGTTTGAAATTGACCTTATTTTGAATTTTTTAATAACTGGATAAACGTTGATTAATATGTAATATTTGCATGAATAACTCACGAGATTCCATGTACAGAAATCATTCACAGAAAGTACACTTTGCATGCATAATTTTTCTCTAATTAACCCTAAAACAAATTAACGTGACAAGATAACGTGTTTCCGTGACAACTGTAAGAATATTTGAAGTTTGTACAAAATATTCATCGGGATTTAGGTTTGTCGAAATGTCTCTATTTAGTCCGTGAAGGTCGATATCCATAATTGGATTTAATATAGAAGTGACACGGGGGTGTTACTACCAAAGATCATTGATCTATTTGGGCAGGACTATTTCGAGGATTGTTTAGATAATACAGAGCAGAATGGAAGGTTATTCGTTGAAGTAAGTTGAAGGGTTGCGTGATCTTGTGCAGTAAGGCAGATTTAGGTTGGTTGGTCGGTTCCCCTTCCCTTTGTGAAATCGATGTGCTCATCTATCAAGATATAAGAAATACGGAACAGCCACGATTCGTAAGACAATAGCGGCCTTGTTTTACGCTGGATGGAGAAGAGGGAATAAAGTGACCAAGGAATTTTTTATCGATGTTCACAGATATCCAGGATAAAAGTAGAATTTGGATGCTGGGATACGAGTATTAGAATTTTATGTGAAGTCGAAGGAGAAGACAAAAAATGGAAAAGAAGACCAAAGTACACCCGGCTAAAATAATAGGAGCAAAAAGTGACGCAGGGTGGTTGCATTGGTCGCCTGTAGGAATTTAATGGAAATGGTTTGGGAATGACGCATCCTATAAAAAAAACATTGACTTTACTCGTGGAAAAGTTTAAAGTGCAGTTTAAAGTCGCGTGATAGTTTTACTCTTGGCTTGTAAATATCGACGGGACATTTATCAAGCGAAATGCATCCGTGCACAATGATTGCGAAACTCTTGGAAGGAAACTTCCTGGATAATGGCATTCGTAATCAAAGCGGAGGCAAAGATTACGTAGAGCGATCCCAAGGGACCTTTGGTTGTCTGACCCAAATCCCAAACCTCTTGACCTTTCGAAAATGTCGACCCTCTGGAAGTAGTCATATTGATATCCCTAGATTAGCTTACCTGAAGTACCTTTAAGTAAACTTCGCTGTTAAGATAAATTGTCAAATTATCGTGTAACCTCGAGACTTACTTAAGGCACTGAATAATCGAGTTTTAATTAAAACGATTTTTCGAAAATAATACAAATTCAATAGACGCAAGACCTTCGATACGTAATGCGAAAATATATTTGACTTCAGTTGTTTCAGTTTTGTAGGTCTGACAGGAGACATGGAAATTCCCAAAGCTTCTTTCGCATTCAGCAAACAACGTGCACCGCTGTATTTACTGCAAGCTATTGCAAAAGCCATATGTTTACGTACCACACGGGATTTAGTTAACGTCCTATAAAGCATCCCCAAGAGACAAGGTATGAGGATGGCACAAAGAATAATGGCGGCACATCTTATCGCAAAGTATGATCACACAGTGCATTTCCCTTTTCCGTGAGATCGTAATTCAGTCGTCATACCTATATGTAACGGAAGTATAAATTTAGTATGGTATTAAAAGATCGTGCTAAATAAAAAAAAAACCATAACCATGAATGAACGTGACATCTTTTGGAATAAAAAAGTACTGATCCTCTTTTCAAAGTGTAATAATACAATTGGTCATTGAATTACCTAATCTCCTAAGAGAAATGGTATATTCACGTACACTATATACATATATATAGTAAATCCTGTCTCCTAGAGTCATGATAGAGGCAGCTGAAATTACTGTCGCCGGAAAACCCTCAGTACCAGGGAGTAATCTCCAGGGTGGAACAGGCAACCACGGATGACAATTTCCAAGGATAAGTCCGTAATCCTACTAGAGTTAGACCAGGTCCGATCTTTCTCAGGATGTAACGCAAAATAGGTAGGTAGGTACCCTGGGAATATTCTATAGAAACAGCGACTCGAAGAGGAATTCAGGAACCGTAACGACACTGAAAAGGCTTTTATACAAACTCTAGTATGGAGCGTGCCTTTGCTAAAGGAAGATGTAATCTTTCTACGCGGTCGGATGCTGTCGCGTTAAGACCTCGTGCTTTACATAGTCGAGTCAATTTCACGGTCTTGTTGGACACAAAGATGTTCATAGGATCGCGTATGGATACTTTTTACAGAATCTTTCCCTATTCCTCTATCCAGGCGTACCACCCTTGTGCCGATAAAGATTCGATACACTTTCTCGAGAAAGGAATACAATAAGGGATAAACGACCCTGGTAATCGCCATCTCCCTGGAAAGTGAAGTCAAGAAAACTTTCCTGGTCCAAAAGATCCATTTTCTCAGCGATGGTTTGCGCCGAGAGACTTACTGGGTTTCAAAGTGATTTTTAAGGGTTGCGCTGCTCCAGTCGTAAACCCGGATACCATGATAAATTCCTTAGGGTTGTTTTTTTTTTTGGTGTTTTGTGGTTGGTTACGAACTTTGCTTACTCACGGTTTACATGAAGTTGTCAATATTGGTTGCAATGTACAGGTGGGCCAGTTCATAGCCATTTTACGTTCTGCAGGGGGTTGGTGATTGGACGATGAGTCCCGGGGGTGCACGTAGAAGCACCCCTAGATAGGCTAGCCCCTCTTTCCTATGTTCCTGTAGTCTCGTTTCCAGATATCGAGCGAACAAGGTGAGGCCGAGGGAGTCCCGGGGTGTTCCTGCTGGAGCTGGCTGGATCCCCGTTCACTGACCTACCCTACCTCAACCTGGAGCGAAATAAACCCCTATGCCCTTAGTCTCCTTCGTCCCATTTTGAAGCTATAAGCCACTACCGGCTGTGGTATAAATTGTTTCTGTTCTTAAATCGCGGGAAACTTATGAGAATTCAAATTATTTCATTTGTTATAACACTTTTGGAATTCCGGAATCTTTGTTCTTCATCTTATTTTGCTTTTTCGTTTTGCTTAATTAATGAATTCTTCAGAAAACTTGAAAGTGGCACGAGTCAATGTTTACAAGCGTCTCGACTCGACGTCAAGTGCTTGTCCTATATTTTTGGGAAAAAAACTCATTCCTGCAGAAAAGCCTCTTACACGTAATACCGGTTGTATTCCGTATACAACTATAAAAAGATAGCGCCATTTTAAAACTGAGGGAAATGCCTCACGTATCAACTCTGCGACTTTCCTATTTTCACGAATACCGTCGCCTCGCGGTAATGGCGGAGCAGTCGCTACTAGAGGGTGGCGTCGGCGTCGGCGTCGGCACGTGATTTGCGGTATTTCCTTGAGCGTGAACTCCCGAGAATCTTTCACCTGGAACGTATTCTCCTAAAGCAAGAAGAAAGAGAAAGAGCAAGATAGAGAAAGCTTTTTCCTTCGTTATTTTTTCCACCATTTTTTTCCTGTACTTTTTCTTTCTTTTTAATCAAGACTTATCCGCTCATGAATTCCTCGTCAGCGCTCAAAACACGAGTATAATTGCAGGCGGGAAACATTTTTTTTTTTAATTACATCAAAACTTTTATATAGCCCATCCGCCATCTTTTTTTTTCTTTCAGTATCTCATTTCGTCCACACGCAATGCCAATTCATCGCACAATCTCAAGAATGAGCACAATTCTAAGTGATATTTTTCGCGAGAAATTAATTAAAAGATCTGGAAATGAAGACGATACCGTAAAACATTTTATTGAAGCTCAAAATTCTTAAGGGTACATTTTCTTGTTACTACGCTTTCAGCTTTATTACTTCCGCTTCGACGTTCTACTAGCATATATCTATCTACACACGTATTACTATAGGCCCACGTTGATTCTCATTAAAATTTCATTTCGTGCACGAATACTTGTCAAATCATTTCAAGTGTACTCACCAACCGTCATTTTCACAAATACACTCCTCACCGTACATGCCTAAAATATTGCATTGTCAAATATATCCATATACACTATACCTATTCACATACCCAGTACATATATTATTTTCATCTGCCGTAGAATTACCATGGTAATCCCATCGAAAATATATCTGTATATATATTCAAACACCTGCAATCTCATGGGAAATTTATGCCATAACATGTATTTCTGATGTTGTACGTGACCTGGTCTCAACGTAGCTCTCAGGTGTCATTGAATGATTTTGATACAGCAAGGTCAAATCCCTACATTCTGAGGGTCTTTTCGACATAGATCAGGATTTTCAGAATCAGGCCGTCGGACAGGCAAAAGTCAACCTAAGGCTATAACGGCAGACGCTAATCCAAAAGGGTCCAATTTCTATGCTAATTTCTTGGAGTAAAAAAAACTGCAGAGCTGGCACCGTCGAGTGCAAAAGTACTTACTTATCGCTTATGGATGAAACGGTTTCGTACTCGTCAGCATTTAAACCAAGAGGTACAGTATAAGTACAGTATAAGGTGCAGTATAAGTACGTCTGACAACCTATTACAAACTAGTTCCCTTATAGTCTG